>JAQQZR010000006.1:4321137-4334872 GCA_030068235.1 Notoglanidium macrostoma | reverse complement strand
TTTTTCTCATTTTGTCTCTCATAGTTGAGGTATACCTTTGATGAAAATTACAGGCCTCTCTCATCTTTTTAAGTGGGTGAACTTGCACAATTGGTGGCTGACTAAATACTTTTTTTCCCCACTGTAACTGCATTTTGTCAATTTAAGGTCCTCACAAACATAGTAAAACCTGTGTGTCTGTCTGTGTCTGTCTGTGTGTGTCTGTGTGTGTGTGTGTGTGTGTGTCTTCTCATACCTGGTGTACTTGTCGGACTGGCCAGTGAGTTGGACCAAAGTGTAGGACTAGGTGTTCCAGAGGAGGGGACATGCAGGGGACTGATAGAGCTGTTGAGGGCGTTAAGGAGAGAGTTGGGGGTAGACGGAGCACTTAAAGAAGCAGCTGTAGGACCGAGCAGACCTGAAACCGAGGTGGAAATCAGAACCATAAGCCATATAGTCCCTCTTCCATTAATGAAACAAAAAAAAGAAGAAGAATGATTTACGATTTATTTATTCGTAAATTATAAGCCGGAGCATTTACACACATGTGATATTCATGAAAATCCGGTTAGTTCGTATCCTACAAGACCGCCTCAATTTGTCAAAATTACTTATAAGGAGAGTCAGTAATGTGAACCTACAAATCCCTAAATTAAATCAAATAAGATTACCTGTTAAATTAGGAAAAAAGAAATGCCGTCGTATAAAAAGACAGCGAGTTAGTCTGTGCCTATAGTATCTGACATGCTGCAATGGATGTGCTCCATTAGTGGACGATTTATCACACACTGCTATTAGGGCACTCTTTCACTGTTCTGTCACCATTTTGTCATTTACAGCTTTGTGAGCTTTGCCGTTTATGGAGTTTTGTGGCTGGTATTAATGTAAATCAGCTGTGCCATGAATGTAATTTGTAATTTATGTGATTGTCATTTATCAACACGTACATGAGTACAAAGAAAATCAGTGTTACCAAAACGTTCGTGCATCTGGAAGAAATCTGTAAATTGCCTACAAAAATATTTACACACAATTTTACGAAATGACTGATAAATGAGGCCCAAAGACCACCACTCACATTGCTAATCAAACATTTCAGTAACAATTCACTCTGCAGATTCATCAACATTTTCAATAAAATGAAAAAAAAACAAAACAAAAAACAACTATTTATTTAATGAATTAGTAAATTAACATATTAAAGTCTACTCCATGAGGAAGCCTCACTATTGGAAGTCTCTCTTACCCAGGCTGGTGAGTCCCAAGCCGGCAGAGGTGAGGATGTCGATGCCCACAGGGCAGCTGAGAGTCGGGGTCAGGGCTGAAGGAGGACTACTGCTGCTGCTACTGCTGGAGGAGGTGGAGACACACACACACACTCCACTGCTGTCCAGGCCCAGCAGATAGCGCCGGGCTTCATACATGTTCAGAGCGTTCCTCTCCACACTCTTCACTATCACTGACTACAGACAAATGATTAAATAAGCAATATGGAGTCACTGATATCCTAAAATCTGCTTATATTTCATTTAAATAATTTTCACAGCTCTGTACTTTCCAGTGTTTAATCATGAAATCCATCAAAGCAGAAGATAGAGCACAGAGTACACAGAACAGCTGGACTGTTTATTTCATCTGACATGAAAAAGTTAAATAGAAAGGCGTCCTGACGTTATATAATGTTATTAATGGCTCTGAAAACTGTGTCGTTTGGGTCATTGCTTGGAAAATGGTGGAAAATTAGGCTTAGCGCAGCTTTTTTCCCCCATAATATCACTTAGCCTTACAGATGTGATTAAGGACACAGTGGAATTTTCTGTAATCTGTAAACGAAATTTCTCCATGTAACATTACAGGAAACGCTATCTTGCACAACTTTATTCTTTTTGCATTTTGGTGGCATTACACTACTCGCATTGTCACTACCTTCTTATTTTA
Source organism: Notoglanidium macrostoma (assembly GCA_030068235.1). Taxonomy (NCBI): domain Eukaryota; kingdom Metazoa; phylum Chordata; class Actinopteri; order Siluriformes; family Auchenoglanididae; genus Notoglanidium; species Notoglanidium macrostoma. The sequence continues at coordinate 4,332,955 of JAQQZR010000006.1, read as the reverse complement.
CACAATCAATGTATATTATATAGCCTAGCAAGCAAATTTAGGATGCAAATCTATGATGAAAACTTACATACATATTTCTTAAATATTAGATATACTGTAAATATCAGAATTGCAAAGCGCAAACCTAAGGATGCAATAAATATGTCTTGGCTGACTGATTGCCCTTGATGTGGAAAATTATGCAAATGAATCAAAATGTTCCTTAAAATCTCTAATGAAAAACATGCCTTGCGTCCTTCTAGCTAATTAAATATATGAAGAGGATGATAGAAGTGGAGGCTAGCTTACATGCATGTGCTTGATCATCGTGAATAACTGATATACTGTATGTAGGATGAACCCGTTGCCCATCCTCGCATTTTTCAAAAGTACTGCTTTTAAAGTAGAGGACCCTTCAAGAAATGGAATAACAAACAGGCCAATCAGCATATCATTTGGAGGAAGGCAGATTTATGTGCTGAAATGGCAATTTGCACAGTCTGCTGATTTAGAATGGAGCCGTTTGGGGAAAAACACGAGATCCTGTTTCGTCGTCTGACCGTGAGCGAGGATATGAAAATGAATGCTGAGAAAAGCTTTCCAGTTCCCAGATTCCCAAGTAAAAACCACATGCTACTTCTACATGTGCCTGCCATACAGTGCATTGATACAGTAGTCTGACTGCAGTCTAAGATGAGATCAGACCTTCAGGCTCCTTTACAGGTCTAGAGTTATAAGTTATAACTTTTCACAACCTTGATGATGTGTGTGTATGTGTGTGTGTGTGTGTGTGTGTGTGTGTGTACCTTGCTAGGCTGTTTGGGTTTGGGTTTGACACTGATGAACACATCCAGCTGTTCCATGAGAGATGTGACACACTGTGGATCTACTGCGACGTCCTCTTTGATATCAAACATCAGGACCAGCGGCAGGCAGCCCTGTGTCACACCCATGTCCACACACACACACACACACACACACACGCGCGCACCCATGTCCACACACACACACACACACACGCGCACCCATGTCCACAAACACACACACACAATTGTCTTACTATTCCTGTGAGGACCTTCCATAGACATAATTATTAATAATTATTAATATTGCAAATTAATGCTATGGCTTCACCTAAATCTAACACTAATCTTAAACTGTCTAAAAAGTCCCAACAAGATCAAAATTGTCAGATATTCCTATCCTTGTGAGGACATTTTATCTTCACCAAGATATAACACACACACACACATACACGCACACACACTACCAGACAGTGAGAACGGAAGAATGGAAAGCAACTTTCAAAACAGTTTTAAATCACTGGAACTTTTAGTGCCTTAAGAACTAGTTGGCTCACATCCTAAAGTAGCAAAGCTACAGTTGTTGTACTGTGATCCACCCTCTCGTTCTCATGTTGAAAAGAACAACATCAGCAGGTACAACATTGTGGAAACTCTGCGCATTAACTCAACAAACCCAGCAGGCGCTCTGGAAGCACTGAGAATGCACTAGAACATCAGCTTCCTGTGTTTATGTACTTATCAAACCTTCAAAATATCTAAACAGAGCTGTAGCACTGAATTACTTCGAGATGTGGTCGATTAAAAGGTTTTTGATCTTGTACAGTATTTATGTATACACTAATGTCTTCTGCTGCTGTCGATGATCCCATGTGGCTTTGTTAATGATCTGAACTTCCTTGATGCCCAAGTTTGAGCCTTGCTTCAGTGGATAGACTCACCTGGATACTGTATACTTATACTTAACAACTGCTGCTGTAATCATCAACATCCTGATACTCACAATAAATATCCTTTCAACACCCTTGGTACCGTTTGACTAGACTCTTTTAAGACTGTACACTGCAATGATTTGTAATCATGCTATCTGATGTCACCCTGAAGATGACGGGTTCTCCTTTGAGTCTGGTTCCTCTCTTCATGACTTCTCAGGGGGTTTTCCCTTGCCATTGTCGTCTTGCTCACTAGGTGTCCAAATCTACATAATGATCTGTGTTAAGCTGCTTTGTCAAAATGTCTCCTGTTAAAACGCAATTGTATACAATTAAATGGAATTGAGTTGATATGAAATTTTGATGACTAATCCTCACATAATTATGATTAACAATTGTCTTCTGGCAAACTTTTAATACATCCATAACGGAAATGTGATTATTTTGTGCATACTGTATGATGGCACAATGCTTCGATAATGACGATGATTAATCATGATCAGCTCAAACAATAGCTGATAATACAATAATGAGGGTATCTCGGACGGAGAGTCTGCATATCTAAGAAGAGATGAAGCATCTCAGTGTTGTAATTACTTTCTTTTCCCACAAAGCGCAAGGGGAACATTCTCTACTTGTGTGTTCCTGAACGAGGATCCTATGTTTATGCTATTTCTTTTCTTTCACTCTGTGCGTTGCCACCCCCTCTCTCATTCTCACTGACCACCCTGTAATGACTCTTCTTCTACAGTATATCTCACCGAGCCGGCACTAACCCTAATCCTAACCCTAACCCTAGGGCCCAGAAATCTGAAGTAGACCACAACAGCAAGGGACAGTTAAAGTCACTGTTTTCTATTTTGCCTTGAGGAAGGAAGTCAGGAATTCAGACACGCAAACACAAACACACACACACATACACCGAAAAAGAGAAGAAAAACACAGACAGAAAAAGAACAGAAAGACATAAATAGGAAACGAGTCAGCAGGACAGGAGAGAACAGAGCAGAAAAAGAAAGACTCTTTTACCATGAGGTACTGGCGTGCCAGGCATACAGAGTCGATGGTGCCCTGGATGTAGACGGTGGATTTTTTTTGCGGGCAGTTTGGATCAGGGAAGTGCACCTGTGCACCGGTTCTCTGCATGATGTGCTTGATGTTGCTGCCGTTGCGGCCCATCATGGCAAGGTGGTGCTGGGGTGCGATGTCCAGCTGTGTGCTCACGGTAATGGCGCTCGCCAGGTTCCCAGCTAGGTGCTCCAGCAACATGGCCGTGCCCCTCTGCAGCACAACCACAAAGAAAGCCTAAGAAAACCTGAAATGATCGAGTCAGGCTTTCCTCAGACCTATCAACAGCAACTAAACCGCATATAACTGGACATCTAACTGTCTTGAATGAAAAAAGGGATGAGTGATGTCATACTAACCTATCGCCATTACCACCCTAAAGTGGCTTTTTTTCATATAACAGCATGGCCCCGTGTGTGTTATTCCACTTACACTACATCGATTTGCCAAAGATTACAATTTTTTATTTATTAATGAGTAACACATCGCGCTTTTTAACCATTTATGGTTACATATAATGTTATGGAGCGTCCATGAAACAATGTTCCTGTTAACACTTGCTTTACATCAGTTGTAAACAGTTGTTCTCTCACCAGCCTCTCTTTTTATCTCTGTTAATGTCAATAAGACAAAAAAAACAGTTTGCCGTGACGTGCAGACGTGCAGTTTGCCACGTTACAGAGAACCCAGAAAGCATAAAATCTCCATGTGGTGACTGCTACAAAGCGCCGCTACTGAGACTCCTTTCATATATGTTGCAGAAACGTGTTTCTAAGCAACAGCAAAAGAATTCATCATATCAGTGAGTACACATTACATGATGTTTAAAAAACGGCAATCTATTATCAGGCTTGGATTATGTGTATGAGCTGTTACTATGGAAACAATGACGTATTAGAACGAGCGCGTTAATATAAACTTGTTTATGGTACAGCAAGAACTACTGTCAGAGCCGTGCTGTTGTAGAAAATCAATCCACAGCTTCTAGTTAGAGAATGCAACCTGCACCAATACAAAATTCTTGAATTCAATACAAAGGTCTTGTAATAATATGAGATGTACTTCTGGTCATCTGGAACGATCTAGATTTTTTATTGGTCCAGATGCTGGAGAACGTATTGCTTTTCTGTGGCCCCTTTGGCTCTCATTTACTGTCAGTAGAGGCACTTGGTTTTGGCATGGGGATTACCACCCCAGCTCTCAGCACATGCAGCACATTGCAAGTGGCCTTGTGGGGGCAGGCCTGGAGCCTCTTTTCTCCAGGGCTGGCCCCAGCAGTCCACTTAGAAGTGATAGGAGGAATATGTGTAACAGATCAGGCTCCGAACCCAATACTACTAGCCTTTGGAACTTTTCATCACAAAGCACGCACACTGTGGCCCCATTCACCTGCATGTTTAAAACAGCAGCCACGGTGACACAAGCTTCAAAATGAGTACGTATAGCCTGGGCCTTTAGCTTTTCATCTTGATGCAACTGAAATTTTAGGTTAATACCTGAGTGGGTTGAAAGAAATAGCCAGGTTTCTCCCAGTCTCAATTAATGTCAGTTGTGCATACCTTCACAGCTGCAATGTTGTTCTGAGAGCCTCTTACAACCCCAGTCGCACCGTAGAGCCTAGAACGCTGCTTGAAGGCCACGGAGATGTTGTATGTCTGAGAGATGTGCTGGATGGCTGGAGAGCTGGGGTCAGGGTTCAGCTGTACTATGACTGGCAGCTCAAACATTAACACCAGAGGCAGCAGCTCCTTCAAGGAAAAAGGAAAAAGATTTGGCTTTGGGTATATTCACTTAAAAACTCTAGCTTGGATATGTGATACCTGCTGATCAGTATTAACGGGAACCAACCAATTGGCGCCATCACAGGGGATGGCCTTGGCCAGATCCACACTCAAAACCTCCGTGTTCGGCCTGTGGCCACATAAACGTTTTAAATGCACAGAAGAATTAAAGGTCTTTGCTAAATTCCCGTGGTTATAGATGCATGTTACAAAGGACTCCAGACAGACAAGTTCCTATACAAATGAATCATGAGCAAAAACTTTGCTCCATATTGCTGTCATCTACGATTTTGCTCCTTCGTGTGCCCTAGTAAGACGAAATGGTAAACAAGAGCGACCAGTCAGACAAAACGCACCCTTGATTAGTCCCATATGCGACAGGGCCTGCGCGTGCACTCGCATTCTGTACCAGGGGCCAAAATGAAAGGCCTTGTGAACTCCTTCAGATGTGGTAAAGAAAGGAACTTCCCCTAAAATGTAAAGGCCTCCATCCATCAGGCTGAGCAAAAACATCAGCAGCAGTCAAGGACAAAGTGCTTATGCTTTAACATTCCTATGGTGCATGTAAGCTAACAATTTTCCTCATTCCCATGGGGCATAAAACCAATACTCAGGTTCTGATTTGGTTCATAACAGCATCATATTTGGATTTGACTCAGAAAGGATTGTTTTTAAATGGAGAAACACTAACTGTATTGCATTTGGTTTGCTGCATATTTGTAAGAGAGCCTTTAGAAATCATCCTGGCTCACAATAAAAGAATGAACTCTGCACTAAGAAGAATGCAAGGCTAATTTTTAAATCGTCTAATCTCACTGAAGCATTAAAACAACAGTTTAAATCTCTGAAAGCCAGCGAGACACATGGTTTCTGGTCAATCTTACTGGTAATACCTAGAAAGACAACTACAGTAAGAGGAAAATGCTTCTCACGGTAGTAACGGTGCCTTCCTGAAGGTTTATGAATACTAATATCGGCCTGCAGAAGTCTGGTCTAACGCTGGCAGGAAAAGAGAAAGGAAAACTTAACATTTCAGTCTCCTACTTAAGTGGGTCAGTCAAACACACTCCATCTCTCTTCATGCTGTCCACTAGCTGTCAAGACAAATGAGAAAAACTAAGGCAGGCACTCCTTCAAAGACCGAGAGGAAAAGGGAAAAGTGGAGATGATTGGAGTGGTCAGGAGTGGAATTTCCAGCAGCATAAGTCACGCGAGAAAGATGGCGAGTGAGAGAGGAAGAGGGAGAGCTAGCGGCTTGTTGGGCTTTCATTCCCCAGTATATGTTTCACCCACATCACTTTTGCTTATACTTTACGACTCAAAACCCACACTGGGACTTCCTGGCTAGGTGCTCATTTCTAACAAATTGCTTTATAACTGGTAAAAAGTTTGCTATTTTTTCTGGTGTAAAAACCTACAATAAACTGGGGCTCAGTTTCTGAACAAAATCCCAAAGAGAGCAGGATCTGGTCTTGTCCGTTCTTGGTCTTTTTTTTAATTTGCTAAAAAAGAACCCCAGTAGGCTTGTAACCCGAGGAAAGAGCCTGGGTGCCACGGAATCGCACCAGAGCAGCAAAAACACTCAGCCAAATGGCCCAGGACGCCACCGGCTTACAATTTTAACAGCATGGCTCCGGGTCACTGCCATGTGTTTCACATCACAGATGCACAAATCCATGGTGTCAAATTTCATTCTCTGTTTTCACCATATTTTACTTACATCCACCAAAAATGGTCAATTTGTGCTTAAATCCTATAGTCAAATTCTCAAAACTGGTTACACAGTTCTCATGCACGACATATTTTCTGTTTTTTTCTGTTCTACAACATCTGATCCAACTAATCAGGTAACTTATGTACGACTCCTCCTTGGGAAGATCCTGGGTATGTTACAACTGTGAAAAAGCCAAAAAGGTACGGAACAAGGTTACTCCGGGACAAGGACTAGAAACTACCGCACTAAAAGACGCATATTTGGCTTTGTAAAGTTACCACCAGCAGGGGGCAGCAGTTCAAGTCCTCATACAGAGGCTTTTCCTTCATTCTCAGAGGAATGCAAGTGAAAAATTCATTTTATCTGTTCAAACTGTTATACATGTCCACACCATCCTCTCCCAACAACCTATGACCTCAACTCGCAAACATTCATCGACAGGACAGCGTGTTGGATGCCAGTCTCAAAGTGTTAAGTAAGAGCTGAAGCAACTGACCACGTGTTCTCCTGCCGAGCTCATAATAAGCGGCTATAAAGTATTTATGAGCCACTGTCCAGTGTTTTACTTACCCTGATTCTGGCCCGGGCTGCCTCAACTCCTCCTGGCTGGCCTGCAATAGACACCTACAGAGATGGAGACATAAACTTCACATGACAAAACACGTGCTGAGTGCATGCGACTGTCTGTTATGTCCCTTAGCCAATGTAACACCATGTTTGTTGATCATTTTGAACATCAGCTCTATGTCAACCAAAGTGATTACCTAATGAACTGAGATGGGTGTAACTAGGGACAAATAATACAGAGCATCAGACTTTTTTTTTCAATGAAACTGGAGACACAGCTCAGGATGTTTAACATTCCTACAGTCTACTTTAAAATGAAACATGTGTTGTCATAATGGAATACTGCATCTCTCGAAAGTACATAAACAAGAATCTTGCCATCAACTGTTATCATTGGTGCACAACCAAGAGCCTAGATCTTTCTGCGGGCGTAATCAGTAGAGTGAGGGGGTCAAAACGTTCCTTTATTGCACACTTTCCAGCTGTTATTTGCATACACACAGACACTCATTCGATTGTGTAGCCAATTCACCAACCGGCATGCTTTTGGACAGACACACACGAACATGGGGACAGCATTTGAAATTCTGAAGACAATAAACCTATAGAGGACCCTGGAGCTGAGATTTGGTGATGCCACCTGCTGCACCACAATGGCGTCGCACTGAGGTCACTGCACTGCAAAGCTCAATTACAGGAAGCTCTGCTACATCGCAATTAGCACTGAATTGGAAACTTATCTCCAATTAATGGCGCTCAACACAGAGCTATTCAACAGGTTTCAGAGTGGAGGCGAGGTCACAAAAACAATACCAGATGAGGGGCCAAAGATATTTGATCAAGAAACCAAAAATGTATAAGTGGTCATTGCGCCTATTTGAATTATCTCTGTAAGTGCAAAGAGTCATGAAACCACCCATGAATGAATACGACTATATCAATAGCCATAAGAATACAAAGTCACAAAGCCATTGACATTTTTTTTATTTAACGATAAGGTTTTTCATTATATTACATCTTTTATGGGAATTTGATAAAGCACTAAGCTATGTACGGGCATGAGTTACATTGATGTCTCTATGGATGAGGCCATTCTTGGGCACGAAGCGAGATGGTTATTGAATCAGTGTTCAATACGCAATTTAATTTATTACTAATAATATTCGTTATAAACAATTTTTCTGCCATGCAGCCTGTTATAAGTAAGATTTGGTTACAGATTAAGGCAGAACAATGACATAAGTGTAATGATTTTATTTATTTTAAAAGCAGGCACAAAGTGATCGCCCTGTGATCTGGAGATCGCGAGTACAAATCCTGAGGAAAGCCCCAGCCATCCCTGGCCGGGAGCTCAAAAGGGCAAAAATGGCCTGTGCTTTCGGGGAGGGCAGGGGTGGCATATTCTCTCTCCCCTTTCAATTACGGCTAGCCAATCATGGGCGTCTGTGAGCTCGTGCGTGCGTGCGTGCGAAGGTGGTCAGATAGCACTTTCCTCCGACTGTGTTACTCCTGGGAATAGGAGAAAGATTAACTCTGCTAATTTTCTGCGTCTGTGTCAAATGTTTTTGCTAGCAAAGTGGGGAATATTGGTTAAAGCCGATTATGCATGTGTGCAAAAGGGTCACACTGGCTGATGCCCCACTTGCGCCACTTTATCTGCCCACCTCTTAGTTGCAAATGAATGAATGCATCCTGTTGTCTAAAATGCCCCTAATGCATACAAAATTTGATTTTAATTTCATTTAATCCTCTGGGAATAATCAAAGGGCCAGCCAAACTGTCCTCAAGGGCCACTAATTGCATAGAGCTGCTCGAGGAACATTACTGAATCAAGTAGATGCTTACGTTTACTTTCAATTTACTTCCTTGCCACTCGAGGATAAAAGAAAGTAATACGATTTCCCAGATCAAGCTGATAAAATTCCTGCTACATTCACTCACACAAGCCCAAACACATTACATAGCAGACATCACGTATTGGCAGAGGTGGACACCAGTGCAAAACAAAATCGCAAAATAATATAAAAGCAAGGAAGCTGCGGCAGGACACGTATAACTGAGATTTAGCAACGAGATACGTTAAGCATTAGAGCTTAAATAACAAAACCAATCAAGATCCAGAAAACAGGTATGCATAATAGGAGTAATAAGGTAATGGCAATGGCTGCTGGGAAATGGAGTCCAAAATGTGAGGCGTCAACGCATCCTAGGAAACTGACATCATCACCGCCATGTCAACTGGCCCTGACATGACATAAATCTTAACTGTTATTAATCTGTCTGAGTGAATGTTATACATGTTATTCACCACTACACACTAATTACAAAAATTTCATAACACTATCTCAGACACAACCCTGTCATTTTAAGGTAATGGAAGCTGTGCATGCTGTATGTGTTTACATACGAGTGCGATAAGATCTGACCTGGTTGCTCTTCTCCGCCTGGTTGTTGCGGTTGGAGTCAGGGAAATGGATGTGGCAGCCCGTATCCTCCATCACCTTCTTGATGTTGTTGCCTCCTTTGCCAATGACGTGCGAGTGCTCGGTGTGGGAAACGTCCATTTTCAGAGTCACGCGATTGCTCTGCGTCAATAAGCAAATGAATGTGTCACAGTCGCACTGCTAGCATGGACCATGATGAATGATGAATAAGAGCAGCACCAAACCTGTCACTATAGTGCTGATACAGATCTATGTGCTCCAGGAGTGAGTCATAGTTTCCCATTACGATACAGGCTTGTCTTTTCTGTTCTGTCTGCACACTGTATCCACACTAACAAAGGCTAACAAAACAATGTAGCGCTCTTTATCGGAGCAGCCTGAGAAAAGATTTGATTAAAGGGGAGCAGTATTGCAATCAAACCGTCCAAATCAATTAAACAAATCCTTTATTCATTCTGCAGTATAGGTTTCAAAATAAACCTTTATTCCCGGTGCTACAAAGTATTACTTCCTACATCTCACAGGTTTGGCTCAGGGACCAAACGTTCAGCAGTGTAGCATTGCTACTTCAGTAAGAAGTTAAGCTTTCTTTGGAATGATCAATCATCTTTTTCTCTGAATATGTTGATTTGTGCTGTTAAAGTGTGCGCATGAAGCAAAGCCATACTAAATCAAATTTAAAAGTTGCCATTAAAAAGCCTAAATTTCGCAAGGTTAGTTTAGGAAATGTTGTTTGCTCCCCATTTTTCAAGAACATAAACATGATCTAAAAAGCAAGGATTGTTTAAATGGGAGGGGCTAATGGACAGACTGTTGCTGCGTCTCAATTCGCGTACTTCTGTTAGTATACTTCCATGTAGTACACTGTGTGTACTTGTGTATGAGTGAATTTCGACAGGGTGGTGTTATCTTTAATCGGCAAAAAATAGCTGCTGGCTAGTTTGCTCACCTTTTAAAAAATGAACGCGTCTTTAATATTTCTGACTTGTGTGCGCACGAAGTGGAAATTACGTTGCCATCGGCATCGGCGACATGCCCTCTTCCAACTGGCTGAAAATAGGGTGGTGGTCCCGCCCCTTCCGTTACATAGCCGAGATGGCGTCCATTGTGTGTGATAAGTGTGCAGAAAAAAAGGACGACTGAATTAATAATCCACCTTGTTCATGTTCATAATACCTACGACAGTATTTCATATCACTGCTGCTAAGGGGTTACAGATGATTCTGGCAGCATTTCACTCTGTGTAATCACCTGCCAGACCTGTAACTGATCTACAGTCTGAGCTAGTAAGAAATCAGCCCCGGCCTCGCTTCTTCATACCATTAGGTGTATTTTTCTTACAGCCACTGGGGGAGCTGTTGCACTTGACTCCACAAATGTCCAAATCAATCCACCTTAAGACATTTTTTAAAAGCAAATAATCTGACGTGGATGCAAAAACAAAACCTTAAATTATTGAACAGTACTCTTTAAGTATATTTTAGTATACCTGCACTAGTGTAGTAATTTATATATATTGTGCTATACATGATCCAGGCAAAATGATGTTACTGGTCTTGCCTTTCTACAGGATTCTGGCATGGCATAACTTTTTCTTATTATTTCTGCTATTACTGTACATAAATGACCCTGTTTCCCATTAGGAGACTGATGAATTGTGTCAACAGCCATCATTGTTACATCTAGTAACTGTTTGGTTGGACATGTTTTTTTTTACTGATGATTTGGGGTCAGATTATTAAGAAGGCTATCTAGTCCAGATTCTAGCACCTGAAGCTGTTCATAGATAGAACAGGATATAAGACAGTTTAGCTGTCCTACTCTTCTGTAGCACAAAGCTTGCCCTCCTGTAGTGATGGAATGCTCTGCAGATGCTATTATCGCAGAGGAGCTCAGGCCTCCCTCTGTGAGTTATTATCTAACCAGTGAATGTCGTCTGGCTCCGTTCCGTTGGCCAGTGGAATCTGAGTGTGACTGCTGAGTGCAGGGTCACTGGCGAAGAGAGACCTCTGAACTATGTGTAGACCAGCAGGGGTCTCAGATCAACAAGGATGCAGCCCATGTGCTAAAGTTTCCTCAGCGTAGAGAGCATGTTTCTAATCTAAAACTGGAAATCAGATTATTATGATAAAATCTAACACTGGGATAGTATACACACTGAGTAATGCACAGCTGACTTGCAGGACTCCGAATGCAGCTGTAGCAGCTAAAATAATAATAAATAGATCAACAAATAAAGAAATTAGTTTAACAAACTAGTATTCTCCTCCAAAAAATTGTATTTTGAGTAGTTTTTGTAAGTCAGAGATGGTACTCTTCTTATACCACAGATTATATGATTAATATGATTAATTAACTATGCTGTACATTATGTACAATGCAAGAGTAAAATGTTTAATCATTTAAAAAAAAAAAAGGAATGCTGTAATATCAGAAACATACACTGATTTAAATTCATCCATCCATCCATCCATTATCTATAGCGCTTTATCCGTCTGGGTCGCGGGGAAGCTGGAGCCAATCCCAGCAT
>JAQQZR010000006.1:4278017-4290752 GCA_030068235.1 Notoglanidium macrostoma | reverse complement strand
TGTGGGAGGAAACCGGAGCACCCGGAGGAAACCCACGCATGCACGGGGAGAACGTGCAAACTCCGCACAGAAAGGCATCCTGGGTGACCCGGGGATCGAACCCAGGACCTTCTTGCTGTGAACAAACAACACAACAAAACAACACATTTCTGCTTTTTTATTGAATTAACCTTTGTTTGCTTTTTCAAATATAGTATTTTTTAAAGTTCATTTGACTTCCAGGTTGTAGCACTAAAAGTTCATGGGGGTTGAATACTGATACAAGGAACTATATTCTATACCTCAGCATTTAAGTGCACAGCTGATTGTTATTGTAATAGAAAGTGGCGATCAAGACGAAATTTAACATTTACTCTAACCACAGTCTACACTGAGGCAGAACGTCTACCCATTGTGCTGAGACTTTCTGTCAGGCTCATGTTACCGTCCGCATCTGGTTGAGAACGCATGTTAAATGGTGGCTTGCATGTACTGCGATGTTTACGAACATGCTTTCGCATCGAGCCCGATGAAAAGTGCTAATAGAACCGTTACGTTCCGGTGCTCACACACCTGCGTCTCGTTACCTCCAGCTCAACTAGTCCCACTACAAATAATTGTCTGTTTACAATCTTGTCTTCACTCGATAAACAATTGTGGTCTTCGGAGAGACTAAGGAGAAGAGGAATGCCGAAGCACAGCTGCCGCACAAGTTCGCTCTGTCTCGGGATAAAGAATTTGCTAACCAGGCAATAGTGATGGTCAGAAACGTGTGCTGGTTTCTTGGCATGAAGTGTAGTTGTACTGAAAGTCCCTTTGATAAGATTATCTGGATGTGGGATATTGGACGTCTGGTTTAAGTCTCAATCCTGGACCGGGTGCAGGGAGAGAAGGTAACTCACTTTGAAAACTTGTGATGGTCCGTTTCCGTAAAAGCTGTTGCGCTGGTGAAACTGTTTTGCTAAATGCCTGTGGAATGCAAAGTACTTAAGAAATCACTTCTAGAAACAATCAGGTATGATAATTGTTCCCATTAACTTTGTGAATGTGTGTGGGGGGGATGTTATCTTCTTTTTGATAAAAAGCATTAAATATAAGATTGGGTAACAGGAGTAGATGGAGTAACTAAAGCTAAAGTAAACAGTCACAAATCCTGACAGGAGATCAACTTTAAGCTCAATCAACTTTAATTCTACTAACAACACTGTCGACCTTTACTGTTACATCTGTCCTAGTGGGCTCCAGGTGAAGAGCTGAAAAGCCACACGTCACTTTCAGTATTCTGCTAATTCACTGGAAATCCTCAGTGAAGACTGAAGAGGGCATTAATGTCCCTCTATGCATACTTGAAAGAATGGTGAGTGCTCCTGAGGTTGGAGAGCTGATCTTAGCTCTCGGGGTGAGTGTAAACATCCATGCAGACTGAATCCTACCATTGTGCTCAAGCCCAAAGCTGAGAATGTGATAGACAGGAACTCACTGTTGTGACTGAAAACACCCCCGAGTTCTGTATCGTTCTCTGAGAGGGGCAGACCTGCGACGGGCAGATCGCTCAGACCGAACAAATGCCAGTCACAACAGGAACGGTTCACCAAGCAAGGTGTGAATGGAATGATAGATGGCAGTCTTTTTAAATGAGGAGATTCATTCTTGGGTTTTGAGATATTGCCAGTTGGAGATTTTTACACTATGGGTGGGTATTAGGTATCGTTTCAACCCTTGCAAAAGGCAGTAAAAGGCAAAGCAGACAGTGCTACTCAGTCTCTATAATCCCTTTTGCGCACAGTGTCCGCTCTTTTTGGCAGTCGACGTAAGGCTGTTTTTAGGAAAATATAAGGCACAATTCATCTCCAAATCATTTGATATTATTACTGCAGTTTAGCAATAATCATTATCCTGATTTATTTGACTTTTTGCCATTCGCAGTGCAGCATGTCTCTGGTATATCTTTTACAAATTTTCTAGATTAAATGCCAAATGAAATAAAAAGATATGTTGGGGCAGACTCCAATGACTGCCTTATATACTTTTTTCCCTTCAGTTTTCGCTTTCCTTCAGTATTTTTTTTTTTAATGAGATTTTATTTCCGAAATCAACTGCATCATGCAACAGCCCTTAATTTGTTTTTTTTACAAACATATTGCTATATTTCTCTAATTCTGTTCAACAGGAAATATTCTAGCACATTCAACAAGAAATTTCTTTATAAATATATTAGAACTTCTTTTTTCCAGGTATAATATTTAACCCAGCATTATACAATTCCTACTACATTTCCATTCCACCGATTTATTCTTTTAGCAAATTCAGGACATGCAATTTTAAGAAAATATGAAAAACATCTAAAGAATCTGGACACTATATATAGTGGAATTGTAGAGATGTGCAGCTCATTAAACAGTAAATAACTTAATGAACATGGTTCAAAATCTTACTCTGAAAATGATGAAATTGCTGCTGCCAAAGAATTCTAGTGTAATGTGTTACAAAAGTATTACTGTCTTTAAAGTCCCTATACCTACTCACTATTTTTACAACATCTTGGGGCCCAGCACCAGTCTGTCATTTCTGAAAACACAGGCTCTTTCCCCTCCTTCAAATCCTTTACTTCCAACTTGGCCGACAACTTAGAAAATTATTGTTTGAAAAGCCAGCACTGGCATTCCTGAAGCTCTAGCTGCTACTATCTGAAGCAGTTTGAGGTCCAGGCCACAACGCACTCTATCCTCTAGACCAGGCTCCCTCAGCCTAGTGGGTTTATTTTCCCACACCTTTCAGGATTATACAAACCTTTTAGCCTTCGGTGTGAGTGGGATTCTTGACTGAATCCGACCTACGGCAAGTGGGAGAGTGTATTTATTTTGAAGGCGTTACTGCATTCTGCGTGTAAAGTAGCCAGGTCTTCTACAGGAGTGGGCCACCTGCCGTGGTCTCACTCAGGTCCTGGCTTGCATTTCCCACCCCTGGGCCATCTGGCCAGTCACACATATTTGCCGTTCTGTGTTTATCCACCCTGGTCCTGCTAGAGTTCTGCTTAAAAGCCTGCAACCATTTCCCCTATAAAGGCATCAACACAGGTCGGATGTGCTTGTCTTGGCTTCGGCAACAAAAGGATTCAAGTCCACCTCAGCAGAAATGGTTGAGCTACCATTCACCAACCGGGCAGGGTATGTAAAAGTCATTAATCAGCACTACAGTACCTGTATCTGTGGCACTTCGGGCAATCGGAGAAATATGACTATACGGCAGCTTTCATGCTACCAGGGCAACTGGGCATAGTTAAGCATGTCCATATGTCATTTGCGTTTCACGTAACTTTGTAGGCAACGCGATTTTGACCTATTTTATACTGCTACACAGGCCTGCCAAAGCAATGTGGTTTCCCTTACCTTCTGAAAGAAATCCTCGCCTCCGTTCACCCTCCCCTCAGCGGCAGCTGTGGAGAAGAAAGGGACATTTTAGAAAGAATAAAACATCAGGGTTCACTTATGGATGTGTATGAACAAAAAATCAGCAACTAATCTTGACACATTTTACCACATGGCCAGCAGTGGAAAAATCACAGTGACTGGTATTCAGGCAGGTAGCGTGCACGGGCCAATTTCCTGCACGTTGGCAAGAAGATGGCTTTGCGGGAAATGCGTGGGTTTGCATTAGGTTAAGGCTCGTGCAGGAGTTGTGTTGGGTGCACACGAATAGATCCAGACAGTTTTATATTGAGGAAATTCCATGTTCTCCTTCGCAGGCATGGAGCTCAACCATCAGCCATCCAAAATGTTAGTAACTGTTTAAACATATAAACGTCTCCAAAGACTAAAGGGTTAACCTACTGCGAGTGTGCTGTAAAATACTCCATCCAACGTGTAAATCGTGAGTTTGAATTGGTACATGCCAAAATTGGCTTACTGAAAATATAAGACCAATAATCAACATGTCCAGTTCAGAACGCTGAAAGCAAACTTTCTCCGTACCACGTGACAAATAATACATGTCTGAGCCTGATTAAAGGTAGTAATGATCCAGGTTGAAAACACAAAAGACAGTGAATCATTAAGGGAAATTGACACGCTGGCATGACAAACAGTTCATTTAGTGACATGGGCAAAATCCTGTTGCCACAAGCTTAGCTAAGCCAGACAAATCCTCAGCATGTATTTATATCCTTAGAATTACAGGGATGTTTTTAGAAGCAGATTCACTACAAAACTGCACAAACAAAGCATGGCGCCATATGAATCAGCTCTGCATTACAACCAGGCCATAAAACACATCCTAACCCATGTAAAATGATTTGCATGGCAAATGCATATAATAACTATATACAGATGAGTTTATAAAGCTAATCGCATTCTGATATGATTTCATGAAAGGCAAGAGAGCAAAACAAACCCATATTTAAAGAGTCTAAGAGAGTAGAAAGTGCTCAGGATAAAACCTCAACAAGTCTGTACTAGCTGTATTATATAGTCAATGAGGTCTAATGATAAATGTGTGCATGCTTCCACCATTAACTCAAAGAGAGACTCAGGATATTAATATTTTCTGTCTCTAAAAAAAATCCATACATGTCTATTTTCAGGGTTACTGCCTTGTAAAAACTGTAATAACATGAATATCACCATATGAAAATATCAAGTCTACACAGCTATATATCATATTTTCCAGACTATAAGGTGTGGTTTCTTTGGACTCTAGCCAGTACTGCTGTATACACAGATGGGTGATGAATTAAAAGAAAATCTACTGGCTGTTATACTATAGGACTATTTATTTTCCTGGTATGGTTTAAACCTGGAATACCCTTACACTGAAGTATCATTATACTACAAATCAATACAAAGTTTTTCTGACTGATCACCTTTAATGATATAAGGAAACATTTCCATCCTAATGGAAGTGGACTCTGTTAAGATAGTAATAATTCCCCAATCTACAGGGCAGGATGGCTCACTGAATGGTTCAATGAGGATGTAGATCATATGCTATGGCCTTTACTGTCACCAGACCGTAATCTTATCAAACACTTATTGGAGATTTTGGACCCATGCGTTAGACAATACTCTCCACCGCCATCGTCTCAATGCCAAATGAGGGAATATCATTTGGCAGAATGGTGTTCATTTCCAGAGACTTCCTGGTACAATCTGTCCCAAGATGCAATGCTGTTCTAGTGATCCAACACTTTACAATGCACACTGCTTTTCTTTTAATTTGTCACCTGTCTGAAAACATGTTAGAATTCTTGTGTTATCCCAATTACCCACTATTTATTTATATAGTGCTTTTAACAATAGGCAATGTCACGATTTTACCATACGTAACACCAGCTGTTACAGGAATTTGCTACTGTATATTCCATAAATGTCTTAGGAAATAGAGTAATGAATTACATAATAAACGAGCCAAAAATGTAACAAAACAGTACAAATCTGAATCTCGAACTATCTGTGTATTTCCAGCCAGTTAGAGCAGCAAAATCATGTGGAAAGTTTTGGATATTGTTTACATTTGGTTTTATATTGAAGCAATGGATCTGTGGAAGAAATAACCATTTTATTGCACTTATAACAAACCTAATGGGAGCTGCACTGCCAATGCCAACAAAATTTTAAATCATCGCTTGTGTTTAATTTTTTTTGCCACTGATGTTATTCTTATCATGTGTACAAATGCTTTTTGGATTTGGTGGGTCACAGTCAGAAGTACAATTTCTCAAAACCCTCCAGGGTTATTTGTATATTCATGCCACTCATTAGCAAATGCCCACATCTGATTATGTAAGAATGTGGCTTTTACACCAATGGATACATGTGTTGGTTCTGAAATGTTTACCAGTTCTATGAACCAGCACTGGAGCATGAAGTGCCAATTTACAACCTGCACAAACATTCTGTAAAATGGATTATGCATCTTATGCAACAAAGTGAATTTTTCCCCTAAAAGCTGGAAGAACTTTTGGGTCGTACACTCTGAAACATTTTCATTCATTCGTTTCCTGCTCTATCATCAGCCACAGGTTCTAGATTTTCCTGGGTGATCCCCAAATGTTGCTAAACCAAATGTGAGATATAATCTCTCCAGCAGGTGCTGGGTCTACCCCGGGGTCTCCATCCATTTGGATGTGTCTATTTGAGCAGTAGCAGGAACCAACCAGGGGCATCCTTAAAAGGTGCCCAAATCACCTCAAGGGAAGCAATGGTTCTACTACTAGGTTTTCCCAGATTTTAGCGCTCCTAACCATATGAGGGGGAGTAAGCGGGTCAGTGGTAGCTCAGTGGTTAAGACGTTGGACTAGTGATTGGAAGGTCGTGAGTTCAAATCCCAGCACCGCCAAGCTGCCACTGCTGGGCCCTTGAGCAAGGCCCTTAACTTCACTGCTCACTTGTATAAAAAAAATAAATTAAATAAAAAATTAAGATGTATGTAAGTCGCTCTGGATAAGGGCGTCTGCCAAATGACATAAATGTAAATGTAAGCTTAGCAACTGTGCGGAGGAACCTCATTTCAGCACCCTGCACTTACAATCTTATTCTTTTGGTCACGGCTCGTGGCTATAGGTGAGGAAAAGAACATAGATGGATCACGCTGGCTTTGTCCAAAACCAGAGCTCCTGATTCACCATCACAGATTGATAAAGCGACTTTGACACTCTGCCACTAACGATCCATTTGTTAAACTCATGCCCTTTTCACTATAAACCAAAGTATTGTAATTTCCCTTTATTAACAGATAAGTACTAATTACATACTTATAACCTTAAAACACTGAGCCAAAAAACACAAGACCAAATAAGTCATCACCCTTTTTAAGTTATTACTCATCTTCTCCATGTTCTTATATTGAGCCAGCTTCTGTCCCCCGAAGCCAAACCCACAAAACCCTCTGAAGTTCACCGAGAGTTAAGAACAGGACTTAGAAAGGTAAAGCAATGAGGCTTGACATAGACGAGTATTCCAGTTCCAGATGAGAACTTGCAGAACGCTGTGATAAATCAACTGAATGATCAGGTTGGCAGGCAAATGTCAAGACTTTTAAAGCCAGTCCCCATAACTTTGCAGTGAATTAAAAAACCATGCCCTTAAATGGAGCAAGTCTATGAATCATCATTATCCAACATGGTGTGTGAAATGGTTTCCTGAAGCAAAATTGGTCCCTCAGTGTGTCTTTCTTTTCCTTTCTGTATATACGATGTATAAACCCATAAGGCCAATGTCACCTCTTTCAGATTATTGATTCAACTCACTCTTAGCAGCAGGAAGCTATTGGTGGGTGACTTTTGGCAAAATAATTGCCAAGATTAGAATTGCATGAAATGATTTCAAGCCACATCAAGCTCTGCTCTACAGTCAAGCCCATGGTCAAAACCAAAAGTGGTTGTACTTAACCAGCTTCTAATTCACTAAGCCAGTGTAATATATATCGATAATAGCCCCCATTGCCATCAAAGCATTTGAATTGGCCACACATTTGGGTCAGTGATAGACCACCTTCCTAATATCTTACATTATTGTGTAACCAGCTGTCTGAGGAAATGATTATCAGCTGTTGCCCTGGCGATATCTAAACAAATTCAAGAATGTGTAGTGTTCGACGTGGTTCACTGATGATTTGCTCCAAACTGGACTTGCTGACCATCTACACGTTTGGCCACTATGGCCACAACTAACATCAGGGAAAGTTTATATAATGTGCACTTATGGATGCACAGTCAAATGGGCCCGGTTTAATATATGACAGATTAACAGCATTCTTGAACAGCATGTCTGAGAGTAAGCGAGATCACAGTCCCATTTCAAGTCATGTTACATAAAATGATCAAACGATGTAAAACCACAAACACACAATCAATGTCCATGCAGTCATACAAAAATATGTTTCATTAAATCTAACTTTGGAGCAAAGGTATTTAGCAGTCGTTCAAAGTATACAGCTAACCCCAGGCATGTTTCAAGAGAACGGGTAAAAATGATTGTGTAAAGCAAATTACACACAAGGTTCCAAATTTTCCACTCATAATTGGAGAAATTACTCCTCTAAGAAAAATCATTCTCATAAAAACATTTTAAAATAACAGAAGACAAATGCAAATTATCCTTACAGAGCTTGGACACCTCAAAAATCCCCAAGTCATCAATCATCATGGGAAAACCCAAGAGCTTTAGACACACAGTTATGTAATGGATGTGCGGCAAAAATAGCTAAAAATACTGATAAGCACAATCAGGACCAATAGAAAATGCTTAAAAGTCTGGAACATTTGAAACCCATTGGATCATGAACCATAGGTCCCATCGGTGAAGACTCAAAATTCAAAGCTACTTCTCAATACCATTTTTTTCAGACTTCTCAGTATTTCTTTTGGTATTTTTTAACACCTAAATCGGTGATCTAGTTCGTATTAATCAATAAGGGATGTGACAGAACATTTTATTAAGCTTCATTCGTTTCCCCAGTTTACACAGTGGCCATAAAAATGGCACATGGGCCTGTTCATGCACTCAAGCTACTAGGCTCATTCTTTATAACGTTAATTAGATGAAGTGCATCAGCTAGCTATATTAGTGACCCCGGCTTGATCAGAGTTACAATGGAGAACAGTGGGTTTTGTTTCACTTCAAGAAACAAGTATATCAGACTCCCTCACTGTCAAGAGAAGTTAATAATCAAGAACAATATACAAGGTAAGGGCTGTTATTTTCACTGACCTAGGGTTGTCCGTAGATATTGTTTCTCATATAGCCATTGATTGCTGTAGTCTCAGTATCGATGCATCCGTATCCAAAACTATTAAAGAAGTACAAAAGGAGCTTCTTCTGAGACAAACCCACAAAATGCAGCACCTGAACTTCACCAAGCATCATAGGAAATACCACTGGAATCACAAGTCATGGTCAGATGAGACCATAAAAATGTCTTGGCTCCGCACACCTGTTTGCAAAAGAGAACTCATAGAAGGAAAATCCCCCAAACCCTGTATTAAATATGGTGGTGGATCATTGATGCTCTGGGGTTTATTGCCTAGTGGTTCGGATGCTCTTGGGAAGATTGATGACAGCGTGAATTGTGCTAAATTCTAGGATATTTTAGCCCACAACCTGCTTATGTCTGCCAAGAGTCTAAGAATTGGTCATAGACAGCCATAGATCTTTCAAGAAGATAGTGACCGCAAATCTACATCCAACCTAGGCAGAAAAACCTGATATCTGAATTGAAGAGGGAAGTCCACATGCACAACCCTAACAGTATAAAGGAGATTAAAATAAGCATGAATGACTGCTCCATAACTGTCTCCAACTACGTTAGACAGGGTTTCAGTACTGTCGCTACGTTGTTCATATTTGGATTCACCCATCAGTGTGAAAAAATGATAACAAACCATGAACGTCCTACGTTTAAGTTTTAAATATCACTCATTGCTTGCTATTAATTTTCATAACGGGTGCCAATACAGGCGGCACGGTTCTGCGCCCAGACAAGACGACGATTCTGGGCTCAAACCTGCCAGCTGACAGGGGCCTTTCTGTGCGAATCTTGCATGTTCTCCTCATGCCTGTGTGGTTTTCCTCCGGGTGCACCGGTTTCCTCAGACAGCACAAAGACATGCAGATTTGATCGAGCGGTTACTCTAAATTGCCCATAGTTGGTAATGTAAGTGTGAATGGCTGTTCTGTGTCAATCCTGCGATAGATTGGCGACCTGCCCAGGGTGTACCCTACCTCTCTCCTGAAGTCAGCTGGGATTGGCTCCAGCTTCCCCATGACCCTTAACAGATAAGCAGTACAGATAATGGATAGATGGGTGCCAATACTTCTGGAGTGAACTGCATATCCACGGAATGGATTTCTGAGCCTAAATTAATCAAATGCGCAAAGAAAACTTTACCATAATTATTCTTTCAATCCTCTTGAAGCACTCTAACCGAGCTGAATTGGCGAATACCAATTTGAGATGGATATTATACAAAAGCAAAGGATGTAGTAGAGTTGGTTTATTATTAACGGTTTAAAGGTTGGGGCGCAGTGACTCCCTGCATAACACTCTCCTTTCTCATATACTTACAAAAACAAAACTGACAACGTTGAACTAAGACTAAAACTATATTAAAAATAAAGCATGTAATAGGTCTGCCCAGTCTAAGGCTTCATTTAACCCATGAGTCACTTTGTAAAAATGTGTGTTGGACTCCTGATTATCTGTGGATGCAGAGATATGCGCCAGTGATGTTCACACAATCTATGAAAGTTGGATGCAGTGGTTTGTTGAGAAATCGTTATCAGCATCTGTGTTCCTTGGCCTCATACAATGGGAGTGCGTTATGTCCATGGGAGGTTTTCAAGTTAAGGCTATTCTCATTAAGAAACTCAGATGATTTGCTGCTTCTCATGCAATCAGCATAGGATGTGTACATGTGCAGACACCTAAAATAGAGTTTCAGTAAGTGTATGGAACCACAATGACAACTATTCAGGAAATAAATCTCGCGCATTCTCGTGCACTGAAATAGCTTGCCCCATTCAGTGATGTTTTATACAATGGGTCGGGCTAAGCTAAAAGAAACCAAAATATTACAGCTTTCTTTTGGGCTAAAAATCACAGACACGTCTACAGGCAAGCATATGGATGGTTAAAACATTACTGTTGCAAATACATTATGTGGATTATCTAAGAACCGCACGGAGACATCATTAAAAATAGTTATCAGGAAATAGTACCTGGGTGCAGCCACACCATCACCTCCAAGACATAGCGCTGTTGAAGTTCTGATGGTGAACAACAACCATTTTGTTTTTGTCTTTAAGCAGTCGAGCTGGCTCTGGAGTAACAGGACCATTTCTTTTCCTTGTCATAACAAAGTCTCTGGTCTGAGCCAGAGCTTTTTTTTTTCTTCAAACCGGAGTCTCTCCAACAGCTGCACTGAATTATCATCGTGAACACTGGGAACCTTCCACCCACCCACTGCTCCTCCAGGGTCCTTCTGACCAGAACAGCCCAAGCTGGGGCTTCAAGCATAGCCCCAGCATGCCGATTCAAGTCATTTGCAGCATTTATTGACCTGACAGAAGCAAAGCATTAGGTTTATGATGTGACAATTAAGATTGTCAGGTTTTTTTTCAGTAGGATTAATTTATTTGACCAGAATGACAAGCCAAGAAATGGCTCTCTCCGCCATGAATGGAGGCTCTGGATAGCAACGGCTGGCTGTGGAGGTAGTTCTTGGGGAGAATGCCATGTTTAACCTCTAAAAAGCGTGGAGAAGTGTTTCCCTAGGCTACAGTCCAGAGGACAAGCAGGCCGAAGTGCATTCCAGCCAGTGCTCACTCGCTGCTTTATACTTTCATCTAGGACAAAAAAGATGAACTCTTTAACACACACACACACAACACACACACACACACACACACACACACACACACACACACATACCCTGAGAGAGACGTTAGCCAAAGTACATTTCATCCACAAGCCAACTTCACTTTTCCATAAATAACAACTGCTGCCTATGTTTTTGGGAATGAATTATTTGCAGCAAATTATTTAAATTAATTAAAAACATCCTAAAGCCTTACTTTGGCAAAAACATTCATTGCTAAAATAAATGAAATAAAGCGCAAAAACAGGAAACATTGAATGTCAAGTACATGCCAAGTTCAGTCCGGCTGTTTTTCCGCAGAACATTCATCACTGTTGTAGCAACGAATTCTTATTTAGAGCACTTTAGGAGCATTAAAGCTCCAGTGTTGTTGTGTCAAAGTTACGCTTGTTAACACAGCGGTTATTTAGCCCGTGTGTAGATCTCAGGTAAGTGGACTAATCTGTGGCTTGGCTGCTAATAATTAATCGTTGCACTAAGCAATGACTCTCTGTGTGTCAACAGCATTAGCCAGTGTGTTAATGAAAGCATTTGGTAAAAATGGTTCTAGCGTTACTGGTACTTTGTTATTTCTGTTTTTCTAAAGAAAGACAGATTACTCACTAAATCCTACCTCTAACGAAATACTAGCATGGCTAACACTATTAATACTGGGGAGAAGATATCAGAATGATTTCTGATTTAGCCAACAGACGTTGCGCCAATGTTAGCGTAGCATTGAATAACCACCCAAAATACACTTTGGACTTGGGTAGCTTCTTGTGGCCTCTCATGGTTTTGCATCTGACAGAATCGGTACAGACGTATGCGAACGGCTTAAAGTAGAAAGTAGAGTTTCAAAAATTCTGAGAAACCACAGCAGCAAATATATTGGCAGTACCTCTGAAGCATCAGTGCACTGATATAGTTTTGCATAACACTTTGTATACTGCGAACAGGTAACTTAGTAGCTTTCATTCACTCACTTTCAACTCACAAATTAGGCTTTGGTTTGAGTCTTTCTGAATTTCTTTAAAAAACTGCTCATGTTCTATTAACCTGTTATACCAATTTTGACACCACTATATATTTTTTTTTACCTCACTGATTAGCCATAATGTTTCTTGGTGTTAAAGCACGTTGTACAACAGTTAGGTCCGGTTCCAAGAGTGCCGATATTTCACATAACGGCACTGGGACGTTTCATTGTGTGCATCACGCCGCTCGTCTGTGTCCAGCATGTAAAATTCCACTTCCTGGTTCGAAAAGGTTATGACAGCAGTGTTAGTGACATCAGAAGACATGGCAAATGAGATTGTTCAGGAATTTATCTTCCATCCATCCATCCATTATCTATAGCGCTTTATCCGTCTGGGTGGCGGGGAAGCTGGAGCCAATCCCAGCAT
>JAQQZR010000006.1:4258988-4277295 GCA_030068235.1 Notoglanidium macrostoma | reverse complement strand
CATTTTTTAAAAATTCCTTTCCGTTGTGTTATTGCAAACAACGTGACCTGCTTGAGCTGTTGTCATGGCAATAAAATGACCCTCGTTCCCAGTCCCTGACATAACTGGTTCCTTGGTTTCAGACCAGCAGGTTTCTGGTGCTGTAAGAGAAGCAATTTAATTGACAGAGAACTTGTTCTTTTGCTGCGCAAAAGCCCAGAACGATTTGAGGTTAGGCACTGAGCGTGGAAAAGCACTAACACTGTCTTTAACATTTAAGATGATCTCAAATGTACAGAAGATCTTTGCTGCTGCTGTGCTTTATAACAGGAACAGCACATAATGGAAGATACTGTAGATATCTAGGGACAAATAATCTGTAAACCGTTATGCTATAAACTTTCTAAAGTGTATAATTAGGCCAGAACAAACAGCGTCTGTTTATAGAAGATGGTAAAGCATGCGTCTTGCCATTTTTATCTTGCATTACCTCATGACTATCACTTTGTGGGCTAGCATATGTGTGTGTGTCAAACCCTTCCCTGTTAGTTGCATCACACACACACACACACACACACTGAATGTGTGGGAGGAGAATTTCCCAGACAGATTCTAACTGTTTTCTGTGTTACTCAATGTTTTATTTATTTATTTATTTTTATGTACACATATTTGAGCAACGCACACAAGTGTCTGTCTTCCACCACACAAAACCGGTCAGTGTCACTCTGACATTCCTCAATATTTCCGTGAGACGTTCGCTGCCATATGTCCCAAGTGTGTGACTTGGGTATTAGAAGCAGGTGGGCAGAATTTACACATTCAGAGCTTTAAATTCAGACAGCAAACAGTCATGCTTTCCTGCTCATGGCTTGATGGTGTCATGTCACATCCGGGCCCAGATGACAAATTCAAACCCGTTCTCCATACACCTCAGGACTGAACTGCTTAATGGAAGGCGACCAGGACAAAAAAACAAAACATTTCAGCTGAATTGAATTGAAACGCAGAAACCCTGCGTGTGCCATTCTGCCACGACATTGCACTTTAAACCCTGAGCAATCCTACCCTGCTCGTGAGTGCCAATTCAAATAAACCAATTTTAAAGCCAAATAATTAACGTCACTGTCCGGGCTGTATAACAGCGCTCGACAAAGGAGAGGGCCTTGAATATTGATCAATTAGCTCTGAAGGTCTGGATGGTGTTGGCACCTGCTCTGTTTACACGTTCGCACTGAAACACTTGAAGAAATAAACCCTGCGCGGTGCCATTAAGCTGATGAGCGAGAGCTGCGGCAACATGAAGCAGTCGGGAAAAATTCCTTCGAAGCCCGAGAATGGAAAATCTCTCTTTCACACGCATACATCTAGTCAAATACACAGGAGCCAAAAAGAAAGAAATTGGTGTAAAAACATGTGAGTAGTGACAGGACATGCTGCGTGACGCCTGTGTGCTTGCCACTTTGAGGCAAGGCTTAAACATTACAATGTAAAGTCCCGTCACTGGGCTTTATATTAAGACACCTTCGACGGATCGGTCAACAGATCCATCACTCTGTGAATCATGGCTGTGTGCCAGCTGTTGGATCAAAGCTTTTAGTGAGCAATTTATATCTGAATTTCCGATTTATGTCGGGCACTAAATCTATCTAATCAAATAGCCATAAGTCTGTTACGTTTACTTTGGCACGGTGAGTACTTTGGTATTCGCTCAGACTTCTCTCTTCCTCTTCCAGCTGCTTTCAAATGCCAGTCCAGCAACACGCGGCACAGAAAAGCATACGGTACATTACGCTTACTCTCTCTTGTATGACGATGATAAGGCCTCTGTAGTCAATATTAAAGGGAAATTTGTATGCAAAGTGAACTACAGATGAACAGTAGGGTTATTACGGTGTCATGGTTGGTCACGGAGTATGATTGGATGGTTACCTCACCGATGAGTCTTTTTCTTGGGACTAAAAGGATGTGAGGTCACTTTAAAAGACTGCCCAGGAATCACTGTTGGGCCGTTGGGGGAGGGAGCACTACATTTTCAGTATGGTCCTTAAAAAAAATCATAGTGAATGGAAGAAACTGGGGGGGTGGGGGGTATACTCGATTCTGAGCTACTACACAACGTGCATAAAGGTTGGTTTAAGTGGAAACTCAGGATTCTGTCTGCGTGGATGACCACGTAGGTTTCCTTTGGGTTTCTATTTTCCTCCCACATCTTACAAACATGCTGCTAGGTGGACTCGCTACAGTAAATTGCCCCTAGGTGTTTACGTGTATCTGCAGGATGGCCTGCAGAGGACCGGCATGTTATCCAAGGTACGTTCCCACCTCATGCCTAGTGTTCCTGGGATAGACTTCGGCTCCACCACGACCCTGACCAGGATAAAGAGGTCGCTGAAGATGAATGAATGAAGGTTGCTTTCTTTCTCTCCCCCTGAGCAGTGAGCTGAGCGAGTGTGTATGTGGCCTTGAGTAAAGTGAAGCTGAAAGTGACGAGTGTTGATGTTATCTTTTTTGGCTGCTGTATTCCTGAGTGGCATACGGCTGACATTGTGACACAGCACACAGTGACTGAGTTTTAAAGTTACACTAGATTCTCTAGGTCCTTGAATTAAAAATACAAAAGACATGCAAATCAGCAGTGGTTCTCTGAGTGGGGTCTGTAAAAAGCGTAGTCATGGGGCCCGTGGTTTTTTAACTTAGTTACAGCGATGCAAATTATAACCCTGTAAAGTAATGTGCTCTGCCGCTGGAAAGTTCAGGAATAGAAAAATGGCCGTAATAATTAGAAAAATGTTATTGCACAAATGTAAACTCTGTACTGAGGTCCGTGAAACTACTATTACATTTAAAGGAATCTTTGGATATCCCATGGACATGTGTTGTTGTTTTTTTCACAAGAGTGCCTTTTGTTATGAAAATGCAGTATATATCTAAGTCTGACCACCTTTCCCGAATAATGACTCCAAAACAGAGCATTTCCAGGGTTCCAACCAGGGTTGGAGGGAATAAAGAAGCAAAACAACTGGTAAAAGCATCGTGACTGTATGATGGACTGTGTGCTTCAACACTGACTCCTATTGGCAGCATTTGCACAACATGGATAAAATATGATATTGTAATTATACCACAAAGGCTGTGATTTAAACGAATTTAAAAAATAAATAAATCAGTGAAGCCTAACATGTTACCTAATTAGTGATACAAATGAACACAACACGAATACAAATGACTGACCAAATGATTGAATGCTCAAATTTAATCAATGAAGCATTGAAATGAATTATTGAAGCATGTAGCAGTTATGGATTTGCAACACATTCTTTGCAAACAATATATTGCGTCATACTGATGGTTTTGTGTGGAAAATAAATGTCCTCTGGTGTAAACAAAAGGGGGAGAAAAAGGACATCGATGTCCTGAAATGTTTTAAGGAGTCTCGTATAAAGGCAGAAGACAACAAATACGAATGGCATTGTCTGGAAGTTATAAAATTGATGTTAGAAAATGATAAACTGACCGGAAGTGGTTGGGAAAAAGCGTCCAGAGATACCTTACAGTTGTATTGAAGAAGAAAGCTATAAGCCTCCAAACCAAAAGTTCTCCAGTGTTTTAAGGCACATAACCGTGAAGAAAGAAGGATAATTTATGCTTATTACAACCAAACCACTGTCCTTTAAAACTGTGGTACTGAGTGAGTGGAACAATGTAGAGATAATCACTCTTTTAAAAGCAGTAGCCTGTAAATCTCGTTTTGTTTTATTCTCATCCCAAACCATCACCAAATAGCGCGTAACACTGTCCTAAATGGCACAATGATCCTGTTTATGCCTATAAAAAGTACCTTTTGAGTTTTTTTACTATGCAGTTTAGGGCTCTAACATCTGGCATACTACTCAGTGTGGAAGCATGCAGTTAATAGCCAAAGCATCCAAAGCAACGGAAGCAGCTGGGTTTTTTTCCTTTCTTTCTTTTATTCAACTCATGAGCAGAACTTTTACCTAAAAGCATGAGCTCGAGCTTCTTGCGGTCGACCCGGAACCTCTCCTCGGTCCACTCGGGGTCGTGGGGCGCCGCAGCTCCGCCGTGCTGCTCCTCGTCCTCGGAGCCGTGCGGCGGCGGGGAGTCGCTGGAGCTCGGCGCCTCGGGCGGCTGCATGAGCCCGCTCACCGCGCTGCGCCCAGCGGCCATGGTGTCCCACCGACCCAACGCGGCGCCCACACACACACTCCACACACACACACACACACACTACGATCAGCAAGCGTGCGCGCACTGCCTAACGAGCGCTCTTCAGGCGTTCTTAACGTCTTCTTCGCATCGGACGCGGTCCCGTTAAGTTCCCGTGGCGTGAGGAAAACGCGCGAGGCATTGCGCTCGTTCCGCTCCGATCGGGAGCGCGCTCTTTAACTGCGCTCGCGAGCGGAGCGCCGCCCTTTTCAGAAACTTCTGAGCAGGACGGAAGGACTGTCTTCTGCACGCGCGCTGGCGCACTGCGACCCCAAGTTAACCAAAGGCGCATTGCCACTTTCTTGAGGGGTCCTGTGAGAAGGTTCGCAAGCAAAATTGATTAACACATCATCACCATCATCATTATTGTTGTTGTGGCGTGAATGTCCCTTTTAGCTGATGTCCGTAGTTTTGTGTGTGTGTGTGTGTGTGTGTGTGTGTGTGTGTGTGTGTGTGTGTTCCATCCATGGTGTAACCAAGAACATACCTGCCTCACACCTAGCGTTCCCTGGATAGACTCCAAATCCACCACAACCCGGAAGATAAAGCAATTACTGAAGATGAATTAATGAACCACACATATGGCCAAAAGTTTGTGGACCATCATAGCTGTATGTAAACCTTCTCCGAACTGTTGCCGCAACATTAGGAGCACAGAATTGCATAGATTGCCTTTGAATGCTGTAACATTACAAATTCCCTTCACTTGGACTAAGTGGCCCAAACCAGTTCCAGCATGACAGTGCCCCTGTACACAAAGCGAGCTCCATCAAGACTTGATTTGCTAATGTTGGAGTGGAAGAACTCGAGTGTCCTGCACAGAACCCTGACCTCAACCCCACTGAACACCTTTGGGATGAACTGGAACGCTGACTGTGCACCAGGCCTCTTCACCACAGCATCAGCGCCTGACCTCACTTATCCTCTTGAGGCTGAATGAACGCAAATCCACACAGCCACACTCCAAAATCTACTGGAAAGCCTTGCCTGAAGAGTGGAGCTTATTATAGCAGAAAAAGGGTATTAAATCCAGAATGGGATGTTCAGCAAGCACATGTGGCTGCGTTGGTCAGGTGTCCACATAATTTTGGCCCTATATTGTATAGACTGTTGGCTGTTGTTTAGCCTATAAGTAAGGCTTCTCTCCACTCTCTGTAATTATAATTAGCAGCACAATCCTTACATTTATGGACGAAAATCACATACATTTCACATATTATTTATAATAATAATGTATTATTATTATTATTGCTGTTGTTGTTTTCTTGTTTTATGCTTATAATTATATTATGTGAGTAACTGCATTTCAGTGTTATGCCATGAAATTGGCACACATGATGTTATGTGAAAAATGTGATTATGTAATAGAAAAACATTATTCATGTCAGAAAATCACATATGATCAATGAAATCACATGCTCTATGTGAAAATGAACATCTGAAAATGAACGGATGTGAAAAACAATTTTAAATACAGACATCTATAAAGTCCACACCAAGTAAAATATGACATGCGACTAGTCTAAAAACACGTCACAAAAAGGCATGGACATAATGCGATTTAGATTCATAATTAAGGTAAACTTGTTTATTTGGTGACATTTCAAACAGATACATTGGAACACACATAGCTTAGTCAAACTGTAATATAATTTGGTCCTAGTTAAAATATTTATTGGGCCTATTCAAAACTTTTGAAGCAAGTTAGATGCAACATTTACAAAAAAAAAAAAAAAAAAAGATCATAATTGAAAACTACAATTTTTATAACTGACCTAACTAGGTTGCATAAACATTTAGGCCTACTTTATTGTGACATTAAATCATACCGAATATAACAAACACAAGATACACCGCACAGATACATAAAATGCACAGAGAAACAGTGACATCTCTTGGTTTACAATGGTAAAAGATGGTTTAATAATGGCGTTAGCGCTAAAATAAACTGAATGACCCACAAACACCTCTAGCTAAGAGAGAAACCAGATCTTAAACACGATGCTGACGACTGAGAATTTCATGTTAGAGTGAAATATATATTGGTCTATATAATTAGTCTGAATATTCATTTATTTAACTCATGCATTCATCTTCAGTAACAACTTAATCCCTACCAGAGTGGAAATGCATCCAGAGTAAATCCCAGAAACACTTGCCAATCCTCCGACCTGTATGCTTTTTAGATGTCTGAAGAAACCAGAAAACACAGAGGAAACCCTCCCAGACAAAGGGAGAACATGTGAACCTCCATACAGACGGTAACCTGAGCTCGGGCTTGAACTGGGGAGTCTAGAACAGTGAGGCAGCAACTACAGCAATCATTAATATGAAGCAACCAGGTTTCATGAAAGTTTCAGTAAATGTGTGTGTGTTTGTGTGTAATTTAAATAAATAAGCTATTTAAACTTGACAGCGTAATCTGTATATAAAATTGCAGTCACTCACTGCCAGTAAACTCCTGAGTGAGACGCGTCACTGTGAAGTCAGCTGCACCTTCTGCTTGCGAAAACATAGTGTGAGTCTATAGTGATTTTTAAGGATTTGACTTTTTGTGCTGTCGGGTGTCAGACCTGGAAAAGTGTTCATAAATATATTGGTTTGTATCTAAAACTATCATATCGGACACCTTTCCAAACCGGCAGAAGATGAAGGTGGTCACAGGGAAGGAGAATTGGTCCGAGGAGCTGCATCTTGGCAGTCATCTCAGCTATGTAGCTAGCTATCATATCAGTGACATAGGCTTGCGTACAAGAATTTAACAGGCTTAGCTTGTTAGTTAGTTACCATGCATAATTTCTGCTGCTTTAAAATAGACTACGTAGCTAGTCTAAAATTCACATTAAGAAACTAGCTACTTAGAGAACAAGATAGAACACTAGATGGCTAGTTCACCTTCTTACTGAGACGTTGCCTGTAAATGGACACATTTAGCTAGCTAACTTTATATACATGTGTGTCTGGAAATTGCAGCCCAGGCCACCGCTTAGCATCATTTTAGCCACTGAAAGAGTGCCAAGCCATAACGATCTTCTAGATTTACACCATTGGAAGTGTTAGTTTGGCCAAAAAACCCTACCTATCTTCCTTCCTGTCAATCAAAAAGTGAATAACATGTTAGCTAATGTCAATCTGATTCCTAAACACAATTCTTTTTCAGATTCTTCAGTCAGATTATAACCATGTAGAATCAGGTTGCTATCCTATTTTGGACTTCTTTCAACCAGGTTGCTGAGTCTCTTTTCACTTACAAACTCTATATAGATCAAGCGAATGTTGATCAAACAAGATTTAGTCTCCCTATAGGTGGCACGGTGGTTAGCACCGTCGCCTCACAACAAGAAGGACCTGGGTTCGATCCCCAGGGTGCCTTTCTGTGTGGAGTTAACATGTTCTCCCCGTGCATGCGTGGGTTTCCTCTGGGTTCTCCGGTTTCACAGTCCAAAGACATGCAGATTAGGTCAACTGGCTACTCTAAATTGCCCATAGGTGTGAATGCGAGCATGTGTGGCTGTTTGTCTGTGTTGGCCCTGTGGTGGACTGGCGACCCGCCTCTCGCCCAAAGATGCTGGGATTGGCTCCAGCTTCCCCGCGACCCAGATGGATATAGATAATGAATGGATGGATAGTCTCCCTATATGGAAATTTACACAAACTCAGCATATCTTTTAAGATATGAATGTTTTTCCGAACAGTAAATGTGTAAATGCTCCTCCGAAGAATTTACGAATAAATTAGTTCATATCCATTTTGATAAATGGGGCCCACAGTCAGTGAAGAAGCCTTGTGAAAATGTGATCTTGTTAAGATGTTTTAATAGTTTAATAGTTTTCTTAAATTCAGTTTATTTAGCATTTGTCCTCCAATTTTGTTTAATTATGCTTCATCTAATTACATCTTATGCATTTAGTTAGTTCTAATATGTTACTTTTGCACTGATATAATGTATTTTTATGAAATGGCCTTGAATTTTGTCTGTAAACGTTTCATACTTAGTCACAGGTCAAGCAGTAGTCCATGTAGCCTGTCTGGACGGTAGGAGAAGAGAACAGCTAAATAAAATGTTGACGTATAAACCTATGGAGAGAAGACTAGTCCCTTATGTATACACAAAAAACTAATAAAAAGAGCAGATTTTCATATTTCACAAACACAGCTGTTGAACATCACAACAGACGCTCCGAAGACAAAACCGTAGAGGCGGTGTTTTTGTTCCCATGGGGTTACAAACTAGCCAATAGGAACGCGTAAAGCTTGGTCACGTGATCTACATTAGGCCAAGACGCGGATACTAGGAAGCTGCGAGAGCTCAACTGTACGAAAGATGTTATAAAGGTAGCAATATACAAGTAAGCTTTGCATTGTTACTATTATTATTATTATTATTTTTTTTTTACTAATGATGCGCATTTGATATTGTGGATGCTTATTTTGTGTTCGCACGGGTAAGCAAGCGCTAATGTTTTCTTTAGTAGGCTCGTATAGCCTTTTGCTATCAAGATGAAAGCTCGCGCGCGCACAGGGCCAAATCCCCAACGGCTCCTTTATTGGAATTGTAGTGCACTACATAGAGTGGAGAAGTCGTTACGTCATTGCGTATGTAGTGGACTTATAGAGGGAATGTAGATGCATTTGGAATTCCGCCTGTAAAGTAACGCCCACTCCGATAACTATAGCCAAGGCTGTATAGCTGGTGTTATTGTTGTCATTTTCCCCCATCAGAACCGTTTATAAGGCTAAACACGCTGTAGTTTACTCTAACCTACTTCCGTTTTCTCCGGAAGTAGTCCCATAGTAACCCTACACGACATGAAAATCGCCGTTGTGTGTCAGGATTGGGATCCTGTGGGACTCAACAAAATAGTTGCAGATACACTATATGGCCAAAAGTTTGTGCACACCTGACTCTCACACCCATATGTGCTTGTTGAGCATCCTATTCCAGATTTAGTCCCCTTTCCTGCCAGTAATAACCTCTACTCTTCTGGGAAGGCTTTCTACTAGATTTTGAAGTGTGAATGTATAGATTTGGGTTCATTTAGGCATAAGAGCTTTAGTGAGGTTAGTTACTGATGTTAGGAGTTCAATCAGTGAAGGTCAGGACTTGAGTGGAACTCCAGCCTTGGCAAACCGTCATCATCGAACTCGCTTTGTGCACGGGGGCATTGTCATATCGGACCATGACGTAGTTCCAGTGAAAAATATTTGTAAAGCTACAGCATACACAGACATCCTGTACAATTGTGTGCTTCTAACTTTGTGGCAGCAGACGCACATATGGGTCCGACGGTCAGGTGTCCACAAACGTTTGGCCATGTCGTGTATATAGCCCACATTTAGAAGCATATTGGGCACGGTGATGCGTTCGTGGTGTTCGCTCAAACATCTTCAGTAAATGCTTTATTTCGGTCATGGTTTTAAACGACTAATTTGTGCACATTTTAGTAAACACAACAAATGGGTTAATTAGGAAAGATTGCAGGTGAGTAGAAACATCGGGGTGTCCTGCACACCTCTCTATAGGTGGAATCATCACCCTCTGTTCACACTAGCAAGCGAAAAGTTACTTCTACTTTGTTTGTTGTGGGTGTGCAGCAACCGCTGATGTTTTTGCGTGTGGGTGTGCAGTGTATGGCAGATGAGCGAAGTGTGCGAACAGTATTAGAGACGTCGACTCAACAGAGGCACCTACGGTCTCTTGTACTACCCTCCAAGCGTCTGTTTTTCTTCATAATGTCAGGAAAAAAACACAGCTTTAAGTTTTTCTGTAAAAGCAGGGATCGTGCCAAATGAAGATGTAAATAGAAATGTAATGACAGTGGCTCATACAAGTATTAGGTAGTAAAATTAATGTCATTATTTCTTTTGGTGTTGAGTCGACTCTCTTATTATTGTTATTATCTTGTAATTATCTCCAGAATACTATGTAGTAGCTAAGTACTCTAGTCTACATGAGTCTCTGAATTGACATTTTACAGAATGGCAGAAGGTGGTGACGGAGAACCTGTGGCTGGTTCATCTGGGGCTCTGCGTCCCTCTTTCTCTTTGGGGAGAGGACTGGCAGGACGCACGTTATTGAATCCGCCACCTCCAGGCAGACTCACATCCCTGCGCTCAAGAGACCTGACACTCGGGGGATACAAAAAGGTCACAAACACTCGTTCCTATACAATCAACATGCCTCTACTTTACATTTATATATAATATACTGTGGTAACCTGGTGCTAAAGTTCATTATGGGAAACTTTCATAGCTGAGATCCAAGCACAGAACTTCTTGCTGTTGTTCCATGCAGTCAAATCAAAATCTTGCACATGGGCATGTTTAATGGAAGTATTTCGGTTTCACCAAATATAATAAAAATCCAAACGCAGGTGAGGTTTATGGGCCTCGTTCAAATACTGCTATATACCAAAAACAGGGTCTGAAACAACCTGATGCATCCAGGCAACTTCTATAAGGTACACACGGATTTAAAATATTGACTTGAATGATGTTCTTGTTCCTGCAGAAAACATTTGTACCAAACGTCCACTCCGTCCGTAAAAGCAAAGACGAGTAAGTATCTTTGTGAGAATAACTGTCAGCTTCGTTCAGCATTCAGCCCGACTGTAGGCTTTCGTTTCATGCAGGTTAAAGGAGGAGCCTCGTACTGCTCCGAAGAAGGACAGAAGAGAAAGGGAAGACCGGCAGAGAGAGCGCAGGCGGAGAGAGAGACCTCCGACTATTCAGTCACACTCCATTTTTGAACAGGGTCCTGCAGACACCTTCAGGAAAACAGGTAGAGCACGCAAAATATTTCACACCAGAACGCAGTAATAGTACTCCGTGAAATCAGCAGCGGGATTTTTATGTTGCAGGAAGTTGGGGGACCACAAATCTAAGCGACTGTGATCCTTCAGTTCTTACTAAGAGTATTAAAAAGGAGAGGAACGCTCCTGAGGATGACGACGATGGAATTTTAGAAAAGCTCCGGCGAGATGATGTAGACGTTTTTTGCCGATCAATTCAGTGAAAATCCTATTAAAATTTTTTTTTTTTTTTTTACGTCCTCTCTAACTATTTTTTTCGCTTTGCAGTTCATAGATGACCCTGGCCTGAAAAATGATCCTAAGCAAACACCAATAAGACTTCCACTGCATCAGTCGGTCCACTACTTGGCGACAGAGACGTCAACGTCAACGTCACGTAGGTTCAAAAGGCTTCCTTTTTTTTTTTTTTTAACTCCGGACATGATGAAACATGCAAATCACACGAGTTATATCGATGAAAAATGGACGGCGTCCTCCTGTTCACTCCCATTCTATAGAAATGCAGCCAAATTTGCAACCCGAGCCCTTCTCAAGAGAATACGCTCGACTGTGACCGCCCACATAATTATTATTACATTGTAATTAACAAGACTGAAAACATTCACGTGAATGCGCATCCTTTATCATCGATCACGCTGTTTTCACAGTAAGAGAAGCGCTGCCTGATCACACTTGTTCCAAGTCTGTAAAAAGGCACGGGAGGATTCCAACACAAGCGGGTGGAACTTCTGCAGGTCCTCAGCCCCCGAGCGTCAGAGATCTTTTCCAGCAGTTGAGCGTATCGGAGAAGGAAGAGCTTTTATTCATCCAGCTTCCTGATTCCTTACCTGTCCCCATCAAAGCTCTAAAAAGTGAGAAGTCTGTGAAGAAATCCGATGCTGAAGACAAGCGTACTTCTCATATCAAAGCACAAGTGAGTCGAGCTTTCGGGATTCGTTCCCTCCTGTCCGGAGTAACGTTTTTAATCGGCGTTTGTCCCGTTTTAGGACCCAGGGGAGAAAGAGGCCGCGCCTGTGCTCTCGGACTTCACAGAAGGATTCATAGGAAAAGTGCAAATTAGGAAATCTGGCAAAGTGCAGCTGGTCGTAGGGGACGTCACGCTGGATGTTTCCGAAGGAGCAGCGTTTTCTTTTCTGCAGGTGAGTTTACAATCCTCAATCCTGGTGCTGGAGTTCGACTTCTTAATTAGTTGTTAAAATGACAAGCTGTAGCAGAAATATTGCGAATGGAGCATCAAGGTGAGGACATACAATATGGACGTTTCTACGTGTGCTTTCACAGCAACTCGTGTGTGTGCGGATCACGGAGGGTCTGACTGGAGACATGACGGTGCTCGGGGACGTCAAACACAAGCTGGTGTGTTCCCCTGACTTCGAGGCTCTCCTAAAGGGGTCAAGGCTCCGCAGCACATCCAGCCACTCTTAAGTACTATTCAGACGGGATAATCTTTCCAGACAGCCCGTGAAGTCAATTTGCCAGAGGATGTTTTTCATACTACACACAGCAGACGTCTTCCTGAATGTCGTGTTTTATGATTCACTTTTCAATGTCAGATCTTTCATACGCTTGTCACATGACTGGAGAAATGAAAAAGGGAAATTCATTTCTCACACTGTACAATGGAATCTATACCATGGCTATTTATATGCTATTCATTAACAGGTTTTTTTTTGTAGGGGAAAGATGGCATCAACCAGGGCTTGTGAGAGAAACTCACTCGTTTTAAATTATTATGATTTTAACTGTGAAAATTTTTTTTCTATGATACTATTGTGAAATGTTCTTCATTCTAACAAGCCACTTTTGAATGAAGAGTGTACAGTCAGTGCTATTTTAGGTCACTGTAGCAATCCTGCTGCACAAGAGTAAAAAAACTAAAGGATCAGCTTCTCCGTACATCCACTTCCGCCATTTCCTCAACAACATGGCGTTACTGATTTTTCCCCAGATGTTCTCCTTAATTTAGTCATGGCCAGTTCTCACCTACTAGCCTGCTTCTCCCCATCACGACAGCTACCAATCAGGGAGGGCGAAGGCTATCACGTGCTTCCTTGAAGACTTTGATCTGCTGTGATACACCGTCAGGGGTGGCGTAATACTTGGACGAAAGCGCTATCCGCCCATTTCCATACATACAGACACCCATGATTGGTTAGTGCCAGAGAGAGAGAGAGAGAGAGAGTATGCCACACCTCCCTCCCTGAGATAACAGCCAGTTTTGCCCTCTTGGAGCTCACGAGCACTGAATGATGAGGCGAGCGCTTTTCCGTTGCGCTGCTCAGGAGTGTGACAGGGTTTTGGTGCACTGCAAAAACGCCAGATTACGCAGATGTTTGGGAAATGATAAGTTGGTGATGTTGAATGATAACTTCTTGCCTGCATTAAAGGAAGGAAGAACCTGCTTTGTGCATCACGTTATAGGACAATAATACACATCAGGATGGTAACAGTAACTCTGCCCCCTGTCTGCACTGTGGATTATTTTCCTATAACACCATGCCCTATCGCGTTTTACATGCCCATACATGGGAGCGGAAATCAGACGCGCCCTTTCAAACACGTCCTGACTTTAAAGTATATAAAAATGCAAGTTCACCCTTCCGTCCGTGGAAGAAATATTCCTTCGTTTTTGTGTTTTTATTCACATGCATTACACGTATAGTAAAATATTTGAATGTTGCAATAGTCCTAAATTATAAATCTGGAATAAAAACATGTAGAGTGGTCAAGGCTTTTGTTAATGAAAACAGTCTGTATAAAATGATCACACAGTTACAAGTGTTGTGTAGATACTTCATGTTGCTTGTTTCTTTTGTAGAAAACATAGTTATTTATTAAGTAAAGATATGATACAAAACATGGCTGCCGGGATTTTTAAGCACGATACACAAGAGGGTGTGTTCTACAAAGCAAAAAAAAAAAAAAAAAGTACATATTGCAGTTATTAGTAGCTTCCTAATAAACAAAAGCAGATGCAGTAGTCGTATAAACTCAGTCATGCCTACACTGGATGTTTAAGCATCGTCTTGCCCACTGAACTGGCCTTTAATTGTTTGTCACAGTACCAAATGCTTACTGCTGTTTACGCCATGAACGAGCAGCACTAATCAGGGAAACGTGTGTCCTTCCGAAGCGCTTTTATCAAGGACGGCGCACACCCTTTCTTTAAGTCTTACCCTCCTGCTATACTCACTTCTTAGTGCTGCTTGGTGTTTTCTTTGTTTCAGCAGCAGCGGTCTTTTTCCCCGCTGTTTTTTTGGCAGGCGCTTTGGCCTTTATCACCTTCACTCGAGATTTCTTTTTGCCACCTTTAATCGCCGCTTTCTTACGTCTCGACTCTTTCCTTCGAACGAGATCCTCCCGCCCGAGATCCATCATGTGCTCCTCCCACGCCTTCATCTCGTTCCTATACCGTACTTTGTCATCCTCTGCTAGCTGCATGTATATCTAAAACACGGAAACATTAAAGTTAGAATATACATCAACTTACAAAATGAAATAATCGCAGTGAAATGGGACTTGCCTGTTTCTGTGATGAGGACAGACTTTTCCAGTCATCGAACAGAGATTTCATTTTGCCCTGGAAGAGGAAATTACTTTAAATCTTACAATCCCATGCATAATTTAGCTGTTCGAGATGTGCACAGGATTCAGAAAAGTCCTGATCTTCCTGTATTACACGCAAAAAGAGAGAGATCTTTACCGGCATAGTGCTTCCTTTTGCTTCTTCGAAGTGCTCGGCCATGAAAATGTTGAAGGCTGATCTGGGGCGTTTGGGCTTGCCGAGACTGTTCAGTTCCTACACTTACAACAAAACAACTTTAGAAATGCTGTGGGGAAAAAAGTAAGTTGTACAAATGCAGTAAAAAAAAAAAAAAAAAAAAAAAGTCCTCAAAATACACAATTTTAATGGCGTTAATGGGGTGACGTCACGTCCTTAAAACATTCAGTGGCTCATTACTCAAATTGTTTAAGCACAGATTTTCCATCACTGGCTAACTATATTATTAAAATTTGTTTTTATGATGTTAGATTTGACACATCAAAATCCGCCTTTTCCTCTCTTTTGGTTTTTACGTACGTCGGTAGATTTTAGTTGACGTTATTGAACTCGAAACGCGCTCCATTCACCCTGGAAGCCTTAATGTAGGATGCTGACATGACAGCACTGTCCAAATATTAGACTAGGGGGTCGGTTAACATCTGAGCGTTCAAAACACCTGGGCAACATCTGCTGTTTTACTGGAAGAAAAAGCTCTATTGGATTCATTTTGAGCAGTAACTCATTCCAGAGTTAAGAAGATAACGACATTCTTGGAAGTAGAATAATCCCAGTATCAGTAAGAGTTAACAACCTGTTAACAACAGGTCAGTCAGTTACTGAGGGATGTGAGCCGTCACTCACCCTCTTCTTCCTGATCGCTCTTCTTTTCGCCATCTTCTGTCTTTTCTCCTCTGCGATGGCTGCAGTCTGGGCAGGCGTCAGCTGATCCTGGTATGCCTTCTTGTCAACTTTGTACTGCTCCCGGGCTGCTGTGGACGCGTCTTCAAAGGGCTGCAAGAGGAAATTAGTCACAGTGACTACACATTAGCAGGCATGTAACGATATACCGCAATACAAATTTATGACCGTTTGAATAAATAGAAATAAAAATGAATCGCGATTAATGTCTCAGCTGGGAACAATCAGAATGGTGGTGTTTAGACAGCAGAGGGCGCAATAACCTACAACAGCAGGAACACGGACGTCACTGTAGGCGGAAGTGACGTGATGCTTTCGCCGCGAAAACACGCTTAAACGCAGATCTAAAATGGGAACGAGCTTTTGTGCGATTGACATTACAAACAGACTGAGCAAGAAGCAAGTAGAGGTGGGTTCTTTATGTTTCAGATTTTTTAATTTTTAAGAAAATGTTTATTCATTTTTCAGAATTTTTAGTTAATAGGCCATTATATTTTACTACAACCTTTACAAATGTTTGTAAACAATTATTGTGAATGATACTAAAGTACATAATTTTTATTTAACAAAAGGAATATTTAAAGAAAATTAAATGTTGCTTTTTTAGATAATAAAATTCTTTTAATTTTCTTTTTTCCCAAAAAAAAATACTGTGGATTAATTGAATCGTTAACCCAAAATTGTGAATCGAATTAAATCATGAACTGGGCGAATGGATACATGCTTACACATTACTTATCATTTTTGGATATTTCTGCGTCTGGCAAGTAAACGGGTGTAAACTTTTATAGGAAAATAATCGGTGATGATAATTTGAGATGGTTACAATTCCAGAGTTGATTACTTTCCTAAAACAGCACAGCCTGAGGTGTTTTACTTCTTATATTATTTTATTATTGATATTATTTATCAATTAACGAGACAGAAAAACCCCCAAACTCCTCGTTCCTGAAGACTCTCCCATGATGGAAAACTTACTACAAAGTGCCGACACTGGAAACTCCTTCCACAGACGTAAAATAAACATTTCCTTATAGACATTTTCACCCTATCGACAATTATAATAAGTTTTTCTTTGTTTAAAGCTGACATTTTTTTAATCGGTTCATTATCAGGCTTAGGCGCGTCCACCACACACGGCTCGACAGCGTTCTCTTTTACTTTCCCTAATTTTCCACATGCACTGATCTGAACACGGAAACATCACAGCGTACACGGTGAGAGGAATCGTTTCTGATTCAGGCTGGAGAGGACATTTCTTCAAGCCTTTCACCACATGATGAACATTACTTCAGTTTGTCAAAAGACACGCACAAAAGCAAAAACGCAGACTTACCCGTTTTTCCTCCGGGGTAAGGGTCCTCCACTGCTGCGCTATCTTTCGGACAATGTCCACAACTCTGACATCTAGAGGTTTGAAATGACAGATTTATTTAGGCCCGAGTTACACGCGAGCAGCAAACACAGTTCTCGACATGAACACAACAGAAATGGAACGGTGATAAAACACAAGCGTTGGATTTTTGTGATTCTACATCTGGGTAAGGGCTGATTCACATGACTAAGTTTAGGCTCACGTGTAGTGATCAAACCAGCCGCCGTAACTGCTGACCTTTCTGAGCGTTAACCAATGATTTTACAGCGTGACGTCATAGAGCCCGGGCGGCCCGACACCAAATCTATTTAAAGATTTAAATACCGTGAATATGAATTTAAAGATCCAATCGAAGTCAAAATGGAGGACAAACTGGAGGAACTGTGTCTGTCGTATGACGCCACTTCCAAGTGGTACCACGACCACGTTGTAAAAAACAACTACGTAAATAAACACAATACAAAATGCACAAAGTTGTTTCTTGTTTTTTAAAACTTTTTTTTTTTTTTCCTTTTAAGTTTCATCACTAAGGAAACGCATAAAACAAATGACTACCGACGTCCCCCTGAGAACCCAGTCCCACCCATATAGGGCTTAATGTGTCTATAGAAAATCTCTGTTCTTCGTTTAGCCTGTTTTAATACGCAAAAGATGATTCGGTGAATATGCAAATGAACCCTTGACCTCTCCTGATGCCATCTAGTGACACTTTGAGCATGCACTGCCTACTTTCCCCTGAAAAGAGCTTGGCAAAAGAGTTGTTATGGGTAAATCACTTTATATCGCCCAGTTTTACCTGGATTCTGTCGGACCACGATGGGCTGCTGCTCCTTCACATATCGCATGTATGCAGTCAGAGGCCTTTTTGGAGGACCTCCAGCTGTAGTGCTAAAGTTTTTT
This sequence comes from Notoglanidium macrostoma, assembly GCA_030068235.1. Lineage (NCBI taxonomy): Eukaryota > Metazoa > Chordata > Actinopteri > Siluriformes > Auchenoglanididae > Notoglanidium > Notoglanidium macrostoma. The sequence continues at coordinate 4,259,540 of JAQQZR010000006.1, read as the reverse complement.
AATGTTGGAGCGACACAACAGCACCTGCACACCGAGATAACACACACACACACACACACACACACACACACACTTATATTAAACAAATTGCTTCCTGCAACATACAAGTAAATAGCTCATGAAGGAGTCCACACACTGATTCATACTCTCTCTCTCTCTCTTAAGTACTTTTACCTTACAGTAACTGCACTCGAAAACAGACCCCAAGATCTGGCCAAGAGATTAGCGCCTACTGTCACCAAGCTGAATGGAGCCATACTGCAAATAAGTCCGTACTGTGTCCTGGTATGTGAATTACAGAGTGTCAGCAAAATAACCGACAAAATAAAACCAGTTCCTTAGATTTGAGGAGTTTTGTTTTCTTCGCTACAAGAAGCCCCCCTTCCCTCTACAGCAGCATGGAAGGCGCCTTCTGCAGCCCAGGTGCATTGTGGGATAACGACAGACTAGTCTGAAATTCCCAGCAGTACATTCGTTCTGTTTTTAATCGTAGCTGCGCGTTATTGCTGTATATATATATATATATCTTTATATATATTTGCAATATGTACC
>JAQQZR010000006.1:4229332-4244710 GCA_030068235.1 Notoglanidium macrostoma | reverse complement strand
TAAAGAGAAACAACAGTCCATCATTATCCAGTCTCTTTTAAAGTCATAAACATAAAGAAAAACATTGAATTAGAAGACATGTCAGTCAAACTTTTGACTGGTAGTGTAATATATATATATATATATATATATATATATAATGTATGTGTGTGTATAGATGTTACAGAAAACCATGCTCTTGGGTTGGATGTTTATTACAAAATGTATGTTTTGGACTCAAATGTGAGACAAGATAATCTAAGTACATCGATATTCTTGCTTTCTTTTCATTTGTAAGCAATACTAATATGTCTCTGCAGTGATCAGAAATTTTATTGCCACATCTATGATTGTCCCTCCTTCTTTTAAAATCCGTTACCGGTTGATCAATCCTGTTACAGATGTACAGCATGTAGTCGTGTTTACTAGCATGTCTGAATGTGTGTCCTTAATGAGATTTTAGTGAATGAAGGAATAATGAATTGAAGCAACAACAAATACAGAATCTGCAGAAATCCAGTCAATCTTCAGTTCTGTGTAAATGACAAATAATAATAAAAAGAAATCTCTTAGGTTCCTGGGATAATGTTATACTCTTGTGTACGCATTACAGATTTATTTCTTTTTCTTCTTCTTTTCCCTTTAATTATCATGTAAACATTTAAATGTGTAGAGAATTAGCATAAGAAATCCCTGAGCACAATGAAATAAAAAATTAAATGTCTGTTCTGGTCATTATTGATTATTTGAATAATTTCATATGTACTAGTTTTAGGGTGCCTGATGTGTGTCTAGTATGAGTGTGAACCATGTTATTCTCTTAAAAGTAACAGGATTCATTATGTTCAAGGGAATACACTATATAGCCAAAAGTTTGTGGACACCTGACCAACACACCCATATGTGATTCTTCTTCAAACTGTTGCAACAAAATTAGAAGTGCACAATTGTATGGGATATTTTTGTATGCTGTAGCTTTAAGATATCCTTTCACTGGAACTAAACAGCCCAAACCTGTTCCAGCATGACAATGCACAAATCCAGCTCCATGAAGGTTTGCCAAGGCTGGAATGGACGAACTCGAGCGTCCTGCGCAGAACCCTGACCTCAACCCCACAGAAACCCTTTGGGATGAACTGGAACACCGACTGAACCCCAGGCCCCCTCTCCGAACATCAATTCCTGACCTAACTAATGGTCTTGTGGCTGAATGAGCACAAATCCACACAGCCACACTCCAGAATCTAGTGGAAAGCCTTCCCAGAAGAGTGGAGGTTATTACAACGACAAACATTTTGCCTACTGACTGTAGGTAACATTTAAATTAACGCACACATTAATCTAAAATAATCAGGTTACTTGATCCACTTGTTCAAACATTATAAACCAATAATAAATTATAAATAAGAAACTTGAAACTGTTTAAATAGATGATGTAATTTCCTCTGAGTCATGTTCCTGGAAAAAAACCATTTTCCATTCTTGTGTAATGGCATAACGGAGTTCAGGTAAAGGCACACAGTAAAACTGATATATCCTTTAACACTATTTATTTTATTGACGTTTGTTTCAACACCGAATGCTTTAAGTATGAATTTCTAAATGGTGATTGGTTTAAAGCTTTTTTTCCCCCCCTGTTTGCATTTAACACAGCATCTACGAACGGACATGATTAAATAAAAATTATATTTCGGTCTGGAAAGCCTACGTGACTTTTAACATGATAAATGAATTCGTTACCCGGAAGTAAACTTAAATGCAAGCTGTCGTGTACGTACAGGCGTTTATTAAATGTACAGTGTATCTGGACTAAGGTAGACTTTATAATGTACATGAAGTGAAAATAAATCTACAGTTCGTCGGTAGATTAATAATAAATATATATTATAAGTATATTTTATTCCACTCAGGATGCGTGTCGTGACCTTTGTGGCCGTTCTGCGTCACGCGTGACGTCACGCCGATCGCGTGTCTTCTGGGATGGGGAGGCAGCTAACAAGAGCGAGGCTTGATGTGTATGAGAATGAGCACGAGGAGTAATTGTGTTTTCGATACGACTTTAATTTAGTCTGGCCTAAACTGGATGGCGTGTGTATTTTTTCGGGTGGGGTGCCGTGTTGTTCCCCTTCCCCGTCCCCGTATCTCGGAGTGGTAATTACAGAGGAGCAGCGCTATCTGTGTAAACATCTCTGACTGAAGTGAGGAAGTGGGATGTGGCCCGGCTCTGTCTTCGCTGTGACACAATCACAGCGCCTCGGGCACGCACTGACACTCTTCCACGCGGATATAAAACGCCGTGAGTGATGGCATCCGCTTCATGCAGCTGCTGGACGACGACGACGGCTGGTTTGGATTCGCCTCGTGCTGGAGGACGGAAAAGCGTTACTGGTGTCGTAATGTAGCGGACTGCGGTGCGGTTTTCTGCCCTCACAAAGCGTCGTTTGCGTCGATAATGGACTCGTCGGTAACGCTGGGCAGGCTGGAGCTCGGGCGCGCCGCCGTGAGCCCGGGCGCGCGCCTCAACGGACCGGGGGCGAAGGAAAGGAGCGCGCAGCAGCAGCAGCACGCGGGGCCGCGCGCGGGACCTCTCGGTTGCGTGCCGCTCTCGCACCAGGTCGCGGGCCACAAGTACGGCGTGGACAAAGTAGGTCAGTTTACCTGCAGATTAACCTGATTCCAAGTTTAAAGTGCGCCACTCGTACAGTAAGTTTACGCTCAGGAGAAGCTGGCTGACGTGTCTGCGCGGTGCACGCGCAACGATTATAGGAATAACGTCTAGGCTGTGATTAACAACAGCAAAAAAAGGAACAGGTTTATTCCTCTTGGACCTACACAGAGGTGTGCACTGTATCCTTGTATGTTATAAGAGCATGCAGTAAGCCCTTTAACATGTCAGTGGTGTGCTGTCAAGTTTTCTGTCAATGACGTCACAACACAGCCCTTTCAGATTGTACCGGAGTTTAAAGGTGCAATAAGTAAGATTAGTCTCAGGTTAGTGGGCCGGCACAGAAGAGTCCTGCTGTTGAAACGCGCACGCGCAAATTTCAGTCTTGCTGTCCTTAGCTAGAAGACATTCTGGGTTATACACACGTATCCACTGACACTTGTGAGACGAACGCTATACAGCTGATGGTGATCCAGTGAAATAAATCTTACCCAGTTTCCTTGTTTTTTTTGTTTTTTTTTCTTCCAAGATTTGATCTTTGACATTTGAACGAATGTTCACGAAACTCTACAGTGGCACGGAGAGCATCTATAAAATGATGGACAGGAGGCACATCCAAACACTCCGAATCAGAATTCCGTTTTCCCAACAGGTTTTCTCCCTGACTTAATATACGTTTGCTAAGGCTAGGACTTAATCCACATCACGTTGTACAGGTTATCTGTCCAAGTAAGAAATATATATATAAAAAAAATCAAATCGTCTCTTGCACCTCTAAGTGACAGTTGAGAGTAACTTCATTCGTTTATTCCTCTTCAGTAACCACTTTTTCCTAGTCAGGGTCATGGAGTGTATTCTGGCAACACTGGGTGTGAGGCAGGGACACACCCTGACAGGAACACCATGCAGACATTTTCACACACGCGTTCACATCGAGGGAGAATTTAATACAACCGATCCACCTCCAAGCATGTTTTTGAGAGACGCGTTCACTCCTGATACATTCGTACAGTATATTTTGTTTCACGTGTGTCGGTGGAAATTGGGTTCAGTACACGTCAACCATTAACGTTATACAAACTAATCAAGTGAAGTACAAGACACCGGGGTGATGATGCGCATTAATACTGAAAAACACAGAGTGCGAGTTTTGACTTACTTGACTGATGCAGTGTATTGTTTATATATGTCTTTGGATTGAACTCTAGGTATACTGCAGCATCCCGATGGTACGGTGCTAAAGCAGCTCCAGCCTCCACCCAGAGGACCCAGAGAGAAGCAGTTTTATAGCATGGTAAGTAATGTTTAATGGTACGTCCTCCTCACGCTCATTTCTATTTGATGTGTATTAAATTGCAGAATTCTTGGCATGCTTTAAAAGAATGAGCAGAAATGACGGCACTCTGGTGCAGCGGTTCGCACCGTCACCTCCCAGCGAGAAGCACCTGGGATCGACCTTGGCCAACTGCAGCCTTCCTGTGTGGAGCCTGCATGTTCTGTTCTGGCATCGTGGATGTTTTTTAGCCGAACCCTGTGCTTTCGCCATCTCAGATTCAAACCCTGTTGGGAAAAAACCTGCGGTCTGAGGAAATCCACATGCACATACAAAAGACTCGGAAGTGTCCGGAGGACCGGACCGAGATCTTCTGAGAGCTTATTAAACACCACACGAAGAGGAAAGCGTCTCCGTGGTGATTTTCTCTCCAGAAGAGACACACTGTGAAAGCGCTGAACCAGTTTTGAATGTTCAGAATATAATCACGTTATTAATTTTATTTTACAGGTTTGGAGATGTTCTTGGCAGTCTGTTTGTTGATACTGTTTATAAGAACGTCTCTCTGTTTATAAGCTTGTCCGATAAGCATGAGATAGTGTCGACTCCAGAGCCCTGCCCTTTCTCACTGACTCCTGAGGAAGACCAGCTGGTCTCGCAGTCCAAACTTGCTTTTTGGGGGGTAAATGTTAAGCTGTCCAGCTCAGAAGCGCATCCTCCTAATGACGGATGCTGCTAGCCAGTACTCTGGTTTAATATTTTCAGCATGCTCTGAACCAGTGAATGTTTTTTTCTTCTTTTTTTTTTTCCCCTCACAGTGGTTCAGTTATGTAACTGGCAGTGCTGGATATGGCAGGGATCCACCCACACCCCAGCACAGTTCATATTTCCTCCAGATCACTTGACTTTAGTTGACCTGGTCCAATCTTGTGTTCTGCGCAGGTTTATGCCAAGGATTGCCGTGACCCCTGCCTGCTCGAGCTGCAGAAACATCTTCCCAAGTACTACAGCACGTGGTCATCTCCTGACAGCCCCACAGGTGACGAGCACCGGTCCTTACAGTGGCACCACACCTACATGTGACGGCTGCCGCAGACGTCGAGCGTTTACTCAGAAAAACGATAATACGAACGTTCGAGGAAGCACGTCCCTCAAAACCTCACGTCCTGCTCTAGATCGTATTTCAGTGTTTATTTCACACACTGTGCACATTAGAGCCGATTTCCTTACAGAAAACGTTTGAATTGAACAAACCTCTCATACGTACACGGATGTCGGCGTGTACGGTTTAGCTGTAGTGTGTCTGATTAACGCTCCCATAACAAGGGACCGACGAAGTGAAAACCGGATAAGCAGAATTCTCAGAAGAGGGTGTGAACGTCGTACATTTACATCGAAGTCTTCGCTTTGTTAGGAGTATATCTAGGTGAACTTCGACCTTCTGAATTCGCAAACCGCATTCTTGTGGGAGAACAGAAAATAAAAGGACGCGTATTTTACATTTTTGTGACGATGAACAGGTTTTTCAGGTGCTTTGCGTCTCCGTTTAATATATTCTTCCAGTATGTAGGCTATTATTATATTAGTATTATAGCGCTATTATTTCTTCCTCTTTGGTCAATTTGATCCTCTTTCAAATAAAGACCGTTTTCCACTTTATTAGGAACGGCACCAATCTTCAACTGTCCAGTTTCGGTGTGCGTACGCCTGCCGTAGCCTCAAATTCCTGTTCTTGGCTGACGAGCAGAACCCGACGTGTCGTTGTAGTCCATCTGGCTCAAAATTTGAAGCGTCGAGATGCTTTTCTGCTCACCGCGGTTGTAAAGTGTGAATGTTTGAGTCACTGTAACCTTCCTGTCAGCTCGAACCATTCTCATCAACTCTCGCTAAGAAGGAGTTCACGCCCACAGAACAGCTGCTTCAACTAAAAAGAGACGTGTGTGTGTGTGTGTGTGTGTGTGTGTGTGTGTGTGTGTGAATCCCAGCAGTTTCTGAAACTAGCCCATCTGCCACTAGCAGGTCAGAGTCACACGATTGAGCAGGTGTTCAAAATAAAGCCTTACGATAACCATGACGCTGACAGGAAGGATTAAAGTTGAACTAATGCGTCTTGTCGATGTTTTTGTGACTCCTCGATGCTGCTCTCCAGGAGAGTCGGCGTGAACTCGCAAAACATTTTCCAGGTTGACCTGGAAACCGTGCTGTTTGCGTAACGGTCATGTGCGTACATGTACATAGTTACTTGTCGGATATAACGCCAGTCTGATGGTGAGCGCGAATGCCAGAAAACTGCGTGAGGGCACAATTAGAGTTGTCAGATTCCGACACGCAGAATTCAGCTACCGGTTCAAATAGAGAGAAAAGCATGAAAATGAAGGAATACATTAAAACTCTATGATGATGACACTAATGGTCCTGGCGATCCTGATCCTGTACAGAGCTGTATCTGAAGCTGGAGGACGTCACGCGCCGCTTCAAGAAGCCCTGCATCATGGACGTGAAGATCGGCCAGCGGAGCTACGACCCCTTTGCCTCACAGGAAAAGCGTGAGCAGCAGATCAGGAAGTACCCCCTGATGGAGGAGATCGGCTTCCTGCTGCTCGGGATGAGGGTAAGCGCTCACTGAACACTTCCTGTTTCATTTGAAAAGATTCAGGATCGCATCTCCTCGAGAGAGCCAGCACACCGGAGACGCGTCGTGTGTTTCACAGTCCCGGTTCCAGAGTAATCCTACTCAAACGCCCGTTTATTCGTTAAATGCTTTCAAAAATGAGGTCCTGGGTGTCGTGTTCCAGCTTGATTTTAACGATTGATCACTGCTGTAACGAGGGAGTCTCATAATTATTTGAAAATGCTTCCAGCCATTTCACATGGTGTGACTCTGTTTCACGAAGTCACACGATGGTGGCTAATTATTTAATAAAGGCTTATTTTCATGGCTTGTACTTTTGTTGCAAAAAAGGCCAGGGGGTGTTTAAGCATCCATCAGAACCACAATACAAATGAGCAGGAAGGCTGTGCAGTTTTCAGAACGGGACGGATCAGTTCTGCGGAAATGGAAAAACAAGATAAGTGATGCAAATCAAATACTGTGGCCGTCTATGGGCTCGATTCCCTGAACAGCTCTGAAAGACTAATATAGAAGCAGACAGATGTATTTGTATTCACCTGTGCCAGCTGCTCTAGTGTCCTGAATTACAAAAGCACGGACGGATAAAAATAGCTCTTTCAAAACACCCAGCTGACTTCCTGTTGATGGTCGAGACGCACTGATACGGAGTATTGATACTGGGCTGAAAAGCTGGATTTTGATCAGCGTTGGGTTCTCTCTGCTTTTATTTTACGCCATGAACACGCGTAACGTCGCCCGAGGCCATCTAGAGCTAACACATGACAAGTGGTCATGACGTTTTGTTTGGTTACTGTGAGGATGTCAATATTGGATTATTGGGTGGTGGCTGATGGTCAAAGCTGTCGAAACAAAACAGTGTGGTTTTGCTCAAATTGTCAGCATTCGCATTCTCATTTGGCTGTCAAGTATAGAAATTGATTTCATTTTCCATAATTGTCATTTAAAACCCAGTAATGTTTTTAAAAAATGTTTAAAATTAATTTTAAAGAGGCAGTTCAGATATTTTTCCCTTCTCTATCCTTCATATCAAATTCCTTGCTTGCGTCAACATTTAGTGTTTAAACATTAATTATTACTTCCTGGCTATAAATAGGTCACCCAGGTGGTTATGTTTTGTTTTCCACCAGCGCTTCACTTTACCACTTTGGATTGGTGCCATGGACTGATCAACAGATGAGGCATCTCGAAGCGAAGAACCAACGTGTCCTCCTCGGTTTAGGCAGCTTCGGGGTTCTGTTCCGTCATTGAATTATTACGTTGCTTAATGAGCCGCGGTGTCACGTCATTAACTATACCGGAAGATAAAATAAGTTAAAATCTCTTACAGTCCAGGAAAACCCAAGGTTTTAAAGGTAAATCGTTTACATGAACGGTTGTGCAACAAAGAATCGCCAAACTACAGCGAGTTCTTGTCCTGCGTTCATGTGCTGTGCTGGAGTGTTGCATAAAATGTTCATCCCAGTCATGTCTGTGCTTTGAGTAATAGGCTACTAAATTATACATCCTCTTGTAAACAGATCTATCTTTGGGAAGAGCGGGTTTTTTTTCTGTTGGTTATCGTCATTGAAAGGCAGTGGGAATTTTAGCTTTTGGAACAGGCTGATCATCAGTATTCTGTGTGTGTTGTCTGACAGGATGAACTTATCACTCAGGCAGGCCGGATAGACCTCTTTAATCAGCCTTCAGCTCTGCGGACCTCCCCTAGAGTCCTCGTCAGTCTCCGCTGAGTCGCCTGGAGGCTCTTCTGTCCTTATCCAAAGCCCATCATGAGGTTTACACAACAGCCTTTCGCGGCTATGCGGGACTGAGCCGTTTTTAATATCCTAAGAGGAAACGCGTACTCGGTGCTACAGAGCTCGTCCGACAGGTTGCGTTTGCGTGCTGCTATTTTTTATTAACGGGGGTTGTGGCCTGTCATTCTCACGGTAACACACCGTGAAGTGGCCGCGTTCAAGTGTGACGGATGACGGTCCTGGCAGGTTATAATCGCACTAGGGCTGATGAAGAGAATCACGATAATAGAAATAATGCAATTATCGAGAGGTGATACAGTTTTGAATCGTTTAAGTGATCTTGCATAATGACACGTCCAAGTTAAAGGAGTATTTCCAATCAAAAACAAAATACTTTACATACAAGCTAGATCACTGAAACAAAATCGAATGAATATGACCTGTGAACACCAGAACTTTCTCTGCATCAGATAAAGAACTGCTGAAAAATCTGATCGTGAGATAGAAAAGGATGCAGGAAGAGCAGCGCCCAACAAAAAAAATAAATAAATAAATCAGTCGAAACGCAGTTGCACTAGTAATCAGGAGATAAAGAGTACCACTAATCAGAGCCGCAGTGGCTGTCGTCCTGAAACGAGGCCACAGACAGTACGCTGCTTGCACAATCTAGCTCTGAAAAACAGACAGACAAGAGCCTCATACTTGGCGTAGTGGTCATCAATTGAAATTGGAGTCCTGCGACAGCGCGAAGGACGTCGCATGACCTCACACGACGTCCAAGAAAAAAAAAACCAAACAAACATCGCTTGCTCGGTAAACGGTAAGATTAAATTTTGCTCAAGAACATGAGAAGTAGACTGATGAATATTGGGAGCACGTTCTTTGATCAGATGAGCCCAAGATAAATTTGTTCGGGCTGCAGCATGTTTGGTGTGAACCTGGCCAGGACTGTCCGAGTGAATGCATAGTCCTGACAGTGAAGCACGGTGGTGGGAGCACGATGATCCAGAGCTGCATGAGTGCAGTGCTTTTGGGGAGATGACCTTTATAGCTGGCCCCATGAATGCCTGTGGAGATACCAAAATACGAGATGCCTCCGCCGGTCTCCAGGAGCTTGGCACAAGAGGAATATTCCAGCATGATAATGGTCCAAAGTACAAAATCACAGTTTGTAAAGAAGAAAAAAAGTGACAACTAATGACCTTGCCAAGTATGTCGCCTAACTTTAGACCTATAGGAAACCTCTGGGGTATTTGAAAAGAGAAGGATCGAGCAGCACAACCCATCCTCTGCCTCTAAAGAATGGCAGAACGGAAACACTGGTATCCTCCATGCTGAGGAGGGTTCAGTCGGTCAGGAAAAATAAAGGTGAACATAAGAAGTACTGGGAGGAAACAAAGGATTTTAATCTCCGTAATGAAAGGTGTACTAACTTTTGTTGCACTGAGTTCCTATGGCAGGGCCTGTATTTTTACTATAGTACATCTAAACTGTTAGTATTTAATTTTACGACAGTAACGCAATACAATTTTGAGTGCTCAGCGGTTGCACAGGGGTGTACTTACTTCTGTTGCATACTGTATACATAACTCCGTGCTTGTTTTGAAAGCCAAACAGTGGAAAGACTTGTGAACGATGTGTCATTAATGTCTCTTAGTGTCAATGCAGGACACACAGGCGTGCTCGACTGTGTGAGAGCTTTCATCTGGTCTCAGGCGGTTTGTTTGGCAGGGTATCGTGGAAAAATCTGTTTAACTTCAAGACGTTAAGCCCTATTCCCGAGCAAAACGAGCCATTACTGGTAATTACGCTACTGATTTGGTTGATAGTCCAGAAATTTTACCCTGTCTGTCAACAGACCGAGATTTGCAGCGCATCAATATTAAATTGGCTCCTTCCTGGACATTTAACAGGAATTTAATATGGTCTGCTTACTTGTTCATTTAATTGGTTAACTAGTGTTGTATCGTTTTGCTTCCACCAGAGGGCGATCATGAGCTTTAGTAAAAATTTTGTCAGAGATATTCTGTTCTCAGTTGTTGTTGTGTGTGTGTGTGTGTGTGTAGGTGTACAACGTGGGCTTGGACAGCTATGACACATATGACCAGCATTATGGAAGGGGTCTCCTGAAGGATACCGTCAAAGATGGTAAGATTTCAAGCTGTGCTCCTCCTTAACGTGTTATAAACAGACCCTCTGAATCCAATAGACATTTTATGAACAGCGATGTCTTTCGTGCTTGGGTTTGGCAAAGTCTCCTGCTATTTTTAAAGGAAAGATCCACCTTGAACGATTTGCATGGTAATCTTTATAATGGACGTGATTTTCAGGGCAGAACAGTGGTGCAGTGGTTAGCACTGTCGCCTCACAGCAAGAAGGTTCTGGCTGCGCGAGTTTCCTCCAGGTGCTCCGGTTTCCTCACACCGCCCAAAGACATGCAGATCAGGTCAACTGGATACTCTAAATTGCTCAGTGCTGTTCCGACATTAATCTCAATGCTGTCCAGCACGATTTAACCCTCACGTCATCTCTACTGTACACCTTGCTCAAACAGATCAGCTTCCACATGCTTTTTCAGGTGAACACCACCATCATCGCCGTCAGCTCATAAATCCGTAACGAGCCGTGCTGAGTGTCTGCTGTAATTAGGCACAGCTGTGCCATGTAGCCGCCTCGCATCCTGGAAGTTTGCGCTCTTCATCACGTCTACATTCTCCGCTAATTATCATCATGACGACGTAAATGGAAAATGGCGAGTGAGGGGGGGAAAGTTTTTTATTTTATTTTATTTTTTATATAAATAATCTGAACATTATTACTTATGTAGTGATTGTTGAAATTTCTTCTCCTATCAAACACCTTTGTGATGTCATCACCCAACCTCTCTCACACACACACAAAATACAGCACTGTCCAACATATTTCAGTAGAACCATATTTAGTCTGTGGAGTTTTCCTTTAAAAAGATGCTTTGTATGAGTATAGAGTGAATAGTCCACCTTCATTTTCTGACACATTTCTCCACATTTGTTTTCATGTCTCTCGCAGGCCTATGTAAGTTCTTCTACGACGGCGACCTCCTCCGCCATGATGTCATCACTGCCAGCATCGCCAAGGTCCGGAGCATCCTTCGCTGGTTTGAGAACCAGAGCCAGTTGAACTTTTACGCCAGCTCTCTGCTCTTCGTCTACGAGGGGCTCCCCTCCACCCCGGAAGAGAAACCCGGCACCCGGAGCCTGCAGAAGAACGAAGGGGTTCTGGAGTACAACAACAACATCGAGCAGAGCTTCTCCACCATGTACTCCCTGCACAAGAATGGCTGCATGCAGAGCCACCATCAAAGCAAGCAGGACAACCGCGCATGGCACGAGCTCACGCAGCCGGACGCCGGCGAGCAGGAGACGGAGGTGACGCCCGAGGTGGAGGTCCGAATGATCGACTTTGCCCACGTCTTCCCCAGCGACGTCCACGACCACGGCTACATCTACGGCCTGAGGAACCTGCTCGAGGTGCTGCAGCAGATACTGGATGACTGAAAAAAACAAAAACAAACAAAGGTTCTTCTTATGGTTCTTCAGCCAGAACGCTCTGCTCATCTCATCGGAGAGGAAAGTTGTAGCTGCTCTCCGTCCTCTCTGCCCTGTCCGGACCCTGCACTACCTGGACTGCAATGAAGTAACACGTTTGAAAAGCTTGGTCTTGTCATTGGTCTACATGCGCCTGATGTTTTTTTGTTTTTTTTTTCCTTTTTCTAAATATATAAAAGTGTTTTACTCAGGTAAACAGATTTCATATTCATTTATAGTGTTTATCCTGGTAATGGCAGAAATGAAATGCTCTCTTCTTTACACACCGATTTAACCCTTTCTCGGTTTTGCTTCAGCATATTAGCTTGTATTTCCCAAGAAGAGTTTCATTTGTATTAAATGGGCGTATCGTCGCTTCACGTGGCTGGGCTTGGTAAGGCTAAGGATTCGGGCTGCGTAGTTGTCAATTTCTTTAGCCTGGTCTGCCACAATGGTGATTTTTAAACTTGCGAGTTCGACTAGCCTGCATAAATTCCCGTGTATTATATTTCCTGTGATTTAACCAACGTGCTGACCGCATGACCGACGGGAAGGCTCGGATCCTTATCGACATTTTAAAAAGGGTCAAGCGTATCGATGAGCCGTTCTGCCCGTCATGATCGAAACACACAAATCAACTTACGTTCATAGCCTTTCTGGCTGTCTTTAAGCCAGGCTTATTTATATTAATGCTGTAGAAGTGTTTTGATCATTCACTCAGGAGAGTGTATGAAGCGTCATCGTGCAGACGTAGTATCGACTCACGTGCAGGAAGCAAAAACCAGCACGATGATCTCGATACTAAAAGAAAGAATCCACTGACTGATAAAGGGGAGGAAAAAAAAAATCGAAAGAAAGAAAAGCGAGGGAAAACCGTTTATCAAAATTCAAATTTGTCACTTCCTTCTCCGGCTCTATTTTTACAATTTTTTTGCATTGTATTTATATTAACAAATTCTGTTGCTTCCCCCCCCCCGCACCCCCCGCCCCCTTTCTCAACAATTCAAGGGCATTGCAGATTTTATAGACTGTCTCATGTAGGTGCGTAATCACTGTATACTTAAAAATCTGTGAAATTTATTACTCATCTCAAAGCTGATCATTTTCTTGCTTTATTCTCGGTTTACTGCAAAAGAAAAAGGAAAAACCCGGAACGCGTTCTTTTTCCAGTGGAATGCGTTTTGGTCGGAACATAAGCAGTAGCGCGTCCCACGACCTTGTCTTACGCCGCGTCCGACTCGTCTGAAACTCCGATTTAACATTCCTGTTGATTAAGAATAACAAGGGCACCCTTTCTGCTTGTCCCCCGAAGAAGAAAGTCAAGCTCTGAAGGAAAAAAGCTAAATTGGAACTGCATGTCTTTGGGCAAAGTCAAAACTACCTGTGCGTCTAATTCCCCGGCTCTTGTCTCACTCTCAGGAATGTATTAGCGTTACGAGGACTTCAAAGTAGCCGAGACATCCGTATGCAAGGACTCGAAGGAAACAGGCCGCGGGCCAGTTAAAGCTCGATGCGTTCGTTCCGTAGCGTGCGCCGTTAAATTGCCGATTTTGTTTGCATTCCATTTTTTTTTTTTTTCCTGGTCCTGCTACTCCATGTACAGCATTTCTTTTCATTCATGCACTGAAGCAAGTGGAAATACTGTATGATGTATACATCAGCCTTCCTGCTGTGAACTAATCCATTCGTCTCCGAGTCGATTTAAACCTTATCCTCACGTAGGATTCTTTTCTTTCCTTCTTTTTAAGCAGTTGCACCTGACCGAGGTCTGCGCTGGTGCTCTAAGCACTTTAATGATTTGCTGGACTGGATTTTGCCTGTGGAACTAGTTTGAGTGAACAGACCGTAAAGACGGCTTACGTTTTACACGGCGCCAAACAGAAGAATCGAATCTTAACCATTTTGTAACCTGGTTTTTGGGCGCATTTTTTTTTCCTGTGGCTAATGAAATTTGTTTTTTTTTTGTTGTTGTTGTTTTTTTGGTTTTTACATTCTGAAAAACAAAAATCAGGGTCAAAGGTTACAAGCAAAACGTTACGTGCAACCCACGAACCAGCCGTGTCGCACAATGAAACATGGGTTTCAGTAGCGACTTTTGAAATGGTTTCCCACGTGCTGTGTAAATCTGCAATTCACAATGCAGAAATCTGCAAATGAACCTGGAGTATAAGTACTGGAATAGCCGTTACTCATGTGAACCCTGTACTAATAGACTGAACCAACTACACTTTTTGTAATATAGATGTATAACATGTAATAATCAGACTCGTATATTAGGTGTATATTTGGCAAATCTATCATTATTAATAAAAATCGCTCTTAACACCTTGTTTGTTTGTTTCTTCTTCGAGACGCCTCACATTCTGCAGTGATGTCACACGGCCTTACTTTGTAAGTGTCCCAAAACATTCATCACTGAGAGATGTATACTGCATTTTGTAAACAAACACTTTTTTTTTTTTTAAATACACTAAAGCGCTGTTGAAGACCTTGAAGACTCACTGTGTAATCCATATGCTAGGTTTATATTAATGCGTTTGTTCCAGTGTTAGAATTTGTATACGGATCACAGGACACTGTGTAATTCAAGCTTAAAGGTCCACTATGTAGGATGAAGGGTAGAAATTAAATATAATTTTCATTAGTGTGTAATTACCTGTACATAAAGAGCGGGTCCACCTCTGTGGAGCCGCTACAGTAGCCCAGAATGGACAAACCTCAAGCATCTTTACAAACGGCAGTGTGAATCCGGAAGGAAGGACGACGAAGAAGAGGAATCTGTGTGTGCTGGTGGACCCAAATTTTGACAAATGGAGGATCATACTTAATATTTAGCACAGAAAAAGCATTGGGAGCGTGAATGTAAATACAGGCTCCTGACAACCACTGTACGTTCTAACACACACATGGAAAGGGAGTTGTAAGGGAGGGACATTCAGGTGCTGGAGTCCTATATAACGAACACGACAAAAACAAAACTAATGGAATTAAAAAATTTTGCCGAATAAAAATTGACTGAGGTTTTCTGTAAAGAGCGGTTTATTAACATTTATGGGAGGAGTCTCCGGGGCCGGTGCCTTGTAACAGTGTTTCCCGGTGAAGGCAAGACTTCACGACAGGATTTTTAGTTTTCTCAAGCACCTGACAAGAAGAGGGTGACTTGACAGCTGCTGTAATATAACAGGTAATTCTTTCGCACACGTTCCACAACAAGAAATGTAACTATAAAGTACGAGGTGTCATTCTGTATTTAATTAAAAAAAAAAAAAAATGTAATCGTTGGGAAATTGCATTGGTACAAGATGAATAAAACACTCCAGGACGATTTGGTGAGTATTTTCCTTACCGGAGCGTGCGGCTTACTTGATATGCATTATTGTTCTAACGCTCGCATTCACACCTATGGGCAATTTAGAGTAGCCAGTTGACCTAATCTGCATGTTTTTGGACTGCGGGAGGAAACCGGAGCACCTGGAGGAAACCCACGCATGCACTGGGAGAACATGCAAACTCCACACAGAAAGGCACCC
>JAQQZR010000006.1:4215421-4229162 GCA_030068235.1 Notoglanidium macrostoma | reverse complement strand
GAGAACATGCAAACTCCACACAGAAAGGCACCCGGGGTGACCCGGGGATCGAACCCAGGACCTTCTTGCTGTGAGGCGACAGTGCTAACCACCGCACCACCGTGCTGCCAGGTCAAAAACCAAACCCAAAAAAATAAAAAAATAAAAAAGATAAGGACAATAGAGCTTTATTAGAATCGTTGTTCATCTTAAAAGGTCCATAAGATGGAAACAGGAATAACTCCTCCTTTAATCATGCATAAAGAGAACAGATACAAAAACCAAAGTGTCATCATTATTGGTGAGAAACTTTCAGCTTCAGATATAACTCAGGACAGGGAATGTTCTCTGATCCGTATGTCACCATGGCAAGCAACACTGCAAGCAAATCAGTGTCGAGCTGTCACTCTTCACTCTCCTAGGCCCAAAACATGACACGCAGAGATGGACTGGTTCTTCTCACATCAGCAAAAACGTCATGCGTCTAATACCAGCGAGACATGATTACAACCCAGTGCTGTCCCGAGATAGTGTGTAGCTCTGCCTGTCTGACCACACAAACACACTCCGCAAGAACTAAAGACCACGGTTGGATTGCAGCTTGTCACTTAGTTTCTCAGCAAGAACCCACTGCCAGCCAGCACAGATCTGTGTTTAAATATTGATGATTGACTAACGCGCGCTGAAATATTAAATCCTCAACAGGAACGATTGTTCATTTAGGGGTCACATTTTATTAAGCGTGTTAAGTCTATTCTGGTCACAGGAAGTGAGAAAATATGCATGGGGTCTATCTCTGCATTTCATTACTGGAGTTTAACATGATCTCCCATCAGGGGTCTGATTAAGGAAGGAAGAGGAGGAGTGGAGAAAAAAACCGTGACGGCGAAAAGAAATTGTTGGTCATTTTCAAAATGTAAATGTAAATTTTTTTTTTTACTGTTTTTGCAGCAAGCTCTGCCATTTTACCAATTTTCTTATGCCTCTATTCCTATTATCCTTAAATCTCTGTTCCATTTGATCATTTATCTAGTATTTTTGAGCGCTGTGGCATTGCAGTGTTTTATCCCATCATAACTGAAACTGAGAATTAGAACATACTTTCCCGACACTGACTAAGAAATATATTTATCTTTAAAATGAATTCACATGGCATCTTCAAGGGTTTGAGTCAAAATTGTACGTTTCCACTGACGATATCCTCTAGGTGGCACCAATATATGCATCAAGATTACGCTGCTGTTCTCAGTGTTGCCAGATCGCGCTAAATCCCTATTCAATCAGCTCTTTTTAAATGACATGCAATACGTAGCCAGGAGCTGGCAGAGAGAACGTGGCGAAGTTCTGGGCTGGTTTGTGTCGAATCGGATGGGTGATTGGGTTTGGAAACAAAGTCCATTCGATATGGCATCTTTACCAGAAACAATCTGGCAACCCTGACTGTTTCTCAGTTGATCCATCATATTATAAAGCTGCTCAGCATGAAAATGACACCCCGAGCTTCTGCAATGCTCTTGCGTACAGACAAAATGAACCATTCTTTAAGAAAGATTCATTTGAATTTCCCACAACCATGCCGTGCACATTCCAGGGACTGATTTGTTTCATGGGGAGGAAAATTGAGCAGTTCTAATGTATGCTGATGGTTAGAGTGGGGCTGGAGATCCTGAAAATATACTCCACAGAGTGAAACCTACAGAGTGTTGCCAGATTGGACTCCTTCCCATTCAATTAGAGAGTTTCTTAATTATATTGCGAAGACATCAGAAAAGCCGTGATATCGATTTAGATGTCGTTTAGGTATAATGTAGTTATAATGATTTCATTTAGAGATCATTTATATTCTGTCTTGCAAGTTACATTAGGTTTTAATGTTGACTGAAACTTGTTTTAAAGAATATAATTTTTTTCATACAACAGTTAGTTCCAGGCCACTAATTTGATTGGTTGAGCGGCGCTCTAAGGGAGCTTATATTTCCTACAACCGCACTGGGACTTTTCACTGTAACTGTTTCGAGTCGTGATACACAATGCTAGCGACATCATCTGAGAACATGGCAAACGATACTTTTTTTAGGAATATACAGTACAGTAACATTTGGCTTAATCTTGTCAGCTGAAGAAGAGGAAGAAGGGACGCCAATTTTACTGGAAGCACTTGTGCAAATCAATGTTACATGCTACAAAGCGAGTGTGGCTTCTTCGGGCTCCATTTCTGCTAGCGGAGCAGAACTTTTGGCCATATTGTATCTGAAATGTCACTTCATTTCTTGTTTATAGCACTATAATATAAAAGCAACATCGAGTAAGAGTGCGGTTACGCCGAATATCAGCACGGCTGTGAGTTGCCGCAGACACGAGCCCGCGGAACGATATTGTGCTGATATTGCGTAAATATATGAAATAATTGCTTGATGTAACATTTACACAGACAACTCTAAAAACATGAACATGCCAACTGCAAACACTGTGATAAACTAGTGTAATGTCTGTTTTTGCATATTGAAACATGATAGGCTCCTACATTTTATGACGTCATAAATCTTTCCTGGCACATGTCCAATCCTAACTCAGTCCTAGCGAGACTTTCAGCGCCGCAAAGAATGCAGCATTTAACACTGTTTAAAACAATTATTAGAAATTTAGAATGACTTTTTATCCATAAATCCAGTTTTAGCATTCTGACCATAACAGATACAACCGTACGAATTGCTAGTTCACTAAAACTCAATAAGTAACTTGGTTGCAATTTTTGAATAGGTGTTTAACACCGTTTCGGAGTATTTATCCACTCCTCAGCAGTAGGGATTTGGCAGGAGGTATATATTAATGCGCTGGCCACTGGCAATTCTGGCAAACCTACAATATTTGTTGAAACAGGCAATGATTCTTCCACATGTATTTTTCTCACGTTACATATATTCCACTATAAGCTTTATTGAGTTATAAATAATGCAGCAGTATTTAGTCTTAAAGGCAGTAAGATGCAGACATCTCCTCCCATGTGGCATAAGGCTGGCAGGCTTGGTTTGAAATGTTCAGTGAAGAAAACAGCACCTTCCATACTAGGGAATAGTCTCTGCTAGTGATTGTCCAAGATAATAAATTTCTGCTAGTAGAGATCTCAATCCCTTAAGGGTTTCTGCTAATTTACTGATTGGCTTCAGTATTGAGAGTGTCTTGTCAGGTCCTAATTAGGTGATTTGACTGTTTGCGTTGAGGTAAAGATTCGGACTTTAGAAACCACGGTCATAATCCATGCCAATGTTCTCGCTCACGTGTCGGTGTCTGTGGTAGCTTTAAAATAATAAGTCTTAACTTTTTGTAGCCAGGAAGCCCTTTAACTGTAAATTGAATTCCACACATCCTCATAACATAGATTTGTTTTTATATATACACACACACACACAACCCAACAATTTGAATTTGAATATTATAGTGATCTCATTGCCCTGTTTTGTTCCTAATGGTTACTATTATAACCGCAGCCATCACTAATAGAGGTCCATTGGGACAGGAATCATGCTACCCCAGGCTTGATCTGTGAATAATTTCAGTGAAGGAGGAGGAGAAGCAGGCAGGACAGTTAATCACAGGTTTTCCCACAAGAGAAGGAAGAACAATGTGTCTTCCTTTTCCAGTTCCCAAATTTCCAAGTCATTTTACGTTCATTTTCAGATCTTTTGCATGATTTTTAAGATGTAATCTTTGCTGATATCTGGCAACCCTGGTTAACGATTACACTAGTTAATCCACTAAAACCTCTTCTGTGTGTGTGCCCTACAAACTGCGACAGGAAACACACCTGGTCTATGGAGCCCAGTTGAACAAAGCTGCATCTAAAGCCATCCAGCTGACTGTTACTGGGTTACTCTAAAAAAAAAGTTCACTACAAAAGTAGCCTATAGCATGGGTCAAATGGGATGGCCTCTTGACTTTTTGTTCGAGGCTTTGTCATTATTAATGTCGTCCTCCTCCAACAAAATCTATGGTCACGAACCACTGCTGCTCATTATGAAATATGTACAATAATATCTTGGGTATTTATTGGGCCCATGAGACTTTTTATTTCAGAACTATCCCCTGTCAGAACACATTAGCTTCAACTTGAAATTATTTATAGCGTTTCATTTCATCCAATTCAAATGAACGGTCAAACTGGCTAATAATTCTAAAAACAATAAATATTTATTTAATACGGATGGAATTCCCACCACATACAAACATAAATGAATAAATCAAGCTAATTGTTCAGTGGATAATGTTTCTAATTAAGTACACGATATAACTTGATGAGAATAAATGATCAGCTTTGCTTGGCTTTGAGCTTTCAACAGTGTCGATTTCTTTTTTTATATGTTCGCCGATTAGCCATAACATTAAAACCACACACTCACCTGGCCAGCCACATGATGTAAAAGAAAACATGATTCATCAGATCAGGCCACCTTCTTCCATTGCTCCATGGTCCACTTCTGATGCTCACATGCTCTTTGTAGGTACTTCCGACAGTGGACAGGGGTCAGTATGGGCACTCTGACCGTTCTGTGGCTATGCAGCAAGCTATGATGCACTGTGTGTTCTGACCCCTTTCTATCATAGCCACCATTAACTTTTTCTGCAATTTGTGCTACAGAAGCTCTTCTGTGGGATCGGACCGGATGGGCTAGCCTTTGCTCCCCACACGCATCACTGAGCCTTGGGCACCCATTACCATGTTTCCAGTTCACTAGTTGTCCTTCCTTGGACCACTTTTGATATTTATGAGCCACTGCATACTCGGGACACCCCACAAGACCTGTTGTTTTGGAGATGCTCTGACCCAGTCATCTAGCCATCACAATTTGATCCTTATCAGAGTCGCTCAGATCATTACACTTGCCCATTATTCCCGGTTCCATCACATCAACTTTTAAAACTGACTGTTCACTTGTTGCCTAATATATCCCAGCCCGTGACAGGTGCCACTGTAATGAGATAATCAATGTTATTCTCTTCACCTGCCAGTTGTTTTAATGTTACGGATGGGCAAATAATGATATGAGCAAAGGTAAAAAAAAAAAAGCAAAACATCCCTTGCACAGGTTCAAATAATACACTACATGATACTCATTAAAAGAAAATACAGTATGTCAGTGTGATGTACAAAATCAGGTTTCTTTTTTTTATAGCGCACAGAGAATTTAATTAAGATGCAGAGAAATATGGAAGTCCTCTCTCATGAAGAGCTAATGATCCAGAACTAATGAACTAAATCCAATAAGTTCAAACTTGCCTCAATTACTGCAATGATCCAGTGTGTAAATGGCTCTTAGTTTCACTGCTCTGGATTGATGAGGTATTCTCTTGACTTGAGTCCAGCGAGTCCTACACCCTGATTTCATCTTCTTTGTTTCAAACAAAAACTCATTCCACTATGAGCTAACAGGTACTTCTCCAAAAGACACATCGATGAAGCTTTCAGATGGCACTGCCGCTGCCCCCCACACACATACACATGGTTGAATGAATACTGCCGTGTTCTAGCCACACAATCAGATTGCTTGGCATGGTTTAACGCTATGTATGCCTTGCACATCCGTCTGCTCCAATGTCCAAATCCTGTTCCTCAAAGACCATGCTGCTCATTATATTTTGATAAGTCTTGCTGTGTTTTTCTTCCTCTATTTTCTGTTCTTTTTCGATTCCAAATGAGCTATTAGATCCTGCTAATGCAACCCTGTTTACAAAGAGCCAAGTGATTACATCCCAGTTAGAGGCAATGCTCAATTTGAACGGCAGTGTTGTTTCCTCTATGAAAATGAGATGAGGACTTGACAGTTTTCAGTTTTGGAGTGGTAACATAACACCCATGACAACATCTACTAACAAAACAAATCTGTCAGCCTATTGTCTTAAATGTTCACGATGTAGGATCTGAAGGACTAGGTGGGGGAGTGGAATATAATATTCATAGGTATGTTTTCATTAGTGTATAATTACCTGTACCTAATTGTTGTGTTGCCATAAGCATAGAATAAGCTCTTTGTATCTACATAGGAAGCAGGTCCACTTCCAATGGAGGCCACCATGCTGCACTGCCATGTTGCTACATTAGTCCAGAATGGACAAACCACTAGAGAGCACCTTCTGCATTTCGCGTTTTTGTTTCCTTCTGGAAGGAAGCACTGGAAGAAAGAATAAGAAGAAAGGAAAGGAAGAAGTGTTTGCCTGTGCCAGCTAGCAAATTTAAGAACCCAAACTCTATAAAAATAGAGGATCGTGCTTATTATTTATCACAACAATAAGAGAGCATGAATCCTCTTCAAAGAAGCGGAAAACAAAATTGGTAAAGTCGGGACAGACAACAGGGATAAACACGGTGTGGCTTTTCCCTTCTTACAAGTGTTTTCAGAGTGACGTCGAAGTTGCATGTTTTGTGCTGGACAGGTAATCGGATTTAAATAATGTCAAAATATCGCTGCGTGGTACTGTTTCTATAGTATTTAAATGATGATTCATTAGTGTTGCTGAAGTTTTTCCAAGTAATGACTCATGTTAAACTTCGATAACACACCAAACAGACTACAGTAACACTGCTACAGGTAAAGCACAGACCTGTGGGTAAATACCACTTTCTCTTCTGTTGGTGGTGTTCCTATCATGCGGACCGATCTAATAAAATTATTTTATAACTACTAATGAGGTTACTTATCTTCAATCTCTCTGGAGTGCTTCCACTCTTTCCTTTTCTTCTTGGGCAGCAGCAGCTCAGTTAGCTCCTCTTCTGTGTCTGGCCTGGTTTTTGGCTCTTCAAACTGAGAAAAAACAAATGTATCATGGTAATGTTAGCAATACAATGCTACCAAAACATGGAAAAAGTAACAAAAATATTCACTAGCAATCGTGTAGTTATGACTGATAGTTTTACAGACTAAATAACTAAATATCGATTAAGTTATGAGTTGACTGGCTACACGATGCGGTGATCCATGAGGACACCATTTTGGAAGCACTCAGATTGTACGCTGCAGGCACCTGATGGCCTCCATACCTTCTAATATGCACCTGGAAAAGGGAATGATGTCAGGTGGCACTCAATTCAGTAGATCATACATCGTGCATCTTCAATGCTATTGAATTTAAATGTGTTAAAATTCATTTTCACCTGTGCAAATACTGTACATTTTACTTGGTTTGCATCTGACACGCATAATCATTTGTTGTTGCAGCGAGTAAAATATCTGGTCAAGTAAACAAAGATTTTATCAGATCCATCGCATAAATATTTCCTGCATGCTGCAGTTGTCTTCCCTCACTCCAGTGAGAAAGGTGTCTAAATTGTATTTAACTCTTTTAATGAATTTTTCTCTACTTCCTTCTGCTTTTCAGTTCGGAGTCTCCGTCATGCCCACACAACATTCCCAATGCTCCCACTTGCATGAATAATGCACAATTCACTTTGACCTCTTAGTCCTCCATATTACACTCTCATTAGCTTGTGTGTATAATGGAGCCCATTGCTTCAGATTATTCCTGGAAAAGATCTGTGTATCTGGGACTTTCCAGTCTGAGCCATGTTTTGCACATTGGATGTTTGTCTGACATTTGACCTCCCTTTGCACTAATGATTTTTGGATTCTCCATGTTGTTCTGTTGGCCCCTGTTTTAGACCTCTGCCTGACATCACATTTTTTTTCTTCTTGGAATTGCGGTTGCTCCACTTTTCTCTTTAACCTTATTTTTGGGTTTTACTCTGAATGTCTGAGAATTACAGTCTGCATAAAAAAAGGTTTTGCCAGCTACAAAATTATTGGCACCCATCAAGAGGAATGAGTATACATTCCCTCTTAGCAATATCATTATTATTAGAAATGTTTAAAAATGTTGTTTTCTCTAACAAACCTACAGTATGTATTAATATTCTTTACTGGTAAAGAATATTTTAAAATAATATTTCAAAGAATTGGTCCGACATGACAAACAAGAAGAGTTGTTCACTGCACAAATTTGGTAATTAATATAAAATTATTAAATACAAATGATATTTTATACAAATGATACACAAATATTTCAATACAATGCTGCATAATGATGACCATAAAAACAGAGCAGCTGGAAATAAAATCTATATTTTATTCTATAAATCTATAAATTAGTATGTTGCATGTGTGCAAACTAAGGCAAATTCGTTATGTGTAAAATACTTGGCGAAATAAAGACATTCTGATTCTAATAAACACCATCAGCTTCGGTGAAAGAAAAAGGGGCTGCTTAGAAGGAAAAGCTCCTGATATCCACTGTAAAATATGGTGGTGAATCACAGAGGCCGAGTCTTGTATGCAGGCATACATGGGTGAAGATTGAGGACATCACATGCACAAACCTCACAATATATAATGAAACTTGCATTGTCGTGCATGGAGGAATCGAACATCCTGTCGAACCTTTTATAAATAGTGCAAGACGATGCTCTCTGCAGTTATTCTCTTTGGCTTCACTATATAGTAATTGAGATCAAATAAAAACACATCACTATATATTTAAGTTCAAAACATTGCTCATTACACGTGTTATTTAATATTTAAAGATTTAAAGGTTATTTTTTCTTATTCATAGACTTTTATTTTTTTATTTTTTTAAGTTTTTTAGTGAAGACTGGGTAAGCGTGAAGCTTGAAGATTGATCTTTTAGTTCAATTTAAAAATAGATCTCCATGGTTTCAGGATGGGACTGATGTAGAAGGATGGCCGAGCATACTCGATAGCACACAAGTGATTTATTATTATCACGGGAACACTGATGCTCTGATGAATGTGTTTCCGAGTTTAAAAACTACTTTCTTTTCTACAGCAAATCCATACCCAAAGTTCTTAGCTACTGTTTACATTTCCATTTATGGTATTTGGCATACACCCTTACTCAGAGCAACTTATAGAACTGAAGTCCAGATCAATAAATACATCCTAATACTGGTTCACTAGGTCAGGCACTGATGTGCCTTTTCCACAACAGGGGACGGGTTCTTGAACTGGTTCCGTTCAGGATTCGTTGTACCTTGGTGCCAGCTAGCGAACCAGCCCACATTTCCACCAGTTTTGAGTGGAACAATTGTAATCAAGGATGCAAGTCATCAACATTGGGCATTGGACTTGCACAACAGTTATAGCGGATGGCATCGGGTGCCTGCAAGCTTTTGTCCGGTTATTGCAGATATTTATCTGATTTATCCTTTCCCATTGCGTTTTTCATTACTGTGCTCTGCTTCCTCTCCAAACTAATGACACGCCCACTGATGTCATCATGGTTTGTACTGGAAAAACCAACTATGATTCGAATCCCGCCATCTTTTGGTACCAAGTTTTCAGGTTCTGAACCGATTTATTTTTGGTCAACCGTTCTAATTA
The DNA here is from genome assembly GCA_030068235.1 of Notoglanidium macrostoma. Lineage (NCBI taxonomy): Eukaryota > Metazoa > Chordata > Actinopteri > Siluriformes > Auchenoglanididae > Notoglanidium > Notoglanidium macrostoma. The sequence continues at coordinate 4,219,797 of JAQQZR010000006.1, read as the reverse complement.
TGGTCCAAGAACCAGAACCAGTTCCCTGTTGGTGGAAAATGGGTACAAGAGTATGCAGTGTAAAAATCCTCTTGGGAAAGTAGTGTAATACATTACGAAAAACACACAAGACAACAAGGGACTTTTTTTTTTTTTATAAATAACAAAGTGTTAATTTAAAGTACTTTATGTGTAGAATATTGGGAATGCAGTAAAGAATGTAAGGTGTACTTTGGCTACTGGTCATCACATCATTTGAAAGCTGGGTAAATTGCCACCAATTTTGCACTAATCCTTAAGCTATGCAGCAGCGAGCTTTGCAATACATTTACTCTGTTAATATCATTGTAGCATTGAGTTGATTATGGCCCAAAGATCTGCTCTAGTTGATACTTTCAGAGAAATAACTATATTTAAATAAAAGCATTCAACGCATTGACAGCGGTTTCTGAACTTCCCAGTAAGGTTCCTGTTGCCGAGCTGTTGCATCAGTTTGTGTTCGACACTCTGAGCCATTCATAGCCTTGCTGCAGATGAAGCCAAGCTGATAATTATGCTGAAAAAATAAAGAAGTGCCAACTGAACCCATTTCCACCCCCTCCGAGACTTGATCAAGTGCTTTCATTATATCCCTGGCATTCATGTCAGAGCAGAGACTCTATGATGATGAATTTCTCCAGCAGGCAGCTGGGCTGAGCGACACCGGTTCTGAAGGACATGAAGTACCCGAGGTTATGAAATCTTAACAGTGCAGAAAATGTGACAATTTCAACTCAGTAAATTGAACCCAACCCACTAAATTTGTGCAGTTTGTGTTCACGCAATGATTCAGAGTGAGGAATTTCTGTTATTCAGGCAAGGTATTTATTGAATGGCTCTGGAGATTAAAAGTCTTTATTGAAATATCTTTGAATTGTTGAATTTTCTTCCTCTAGTCACTTCTTAGTGTACCGAGAAACTAAAGTTAAACCTAGAGCCTTATATCATGTAGTCTAGCTACTTCAGACGTTCCAAACCTTCCCTGCTCCCCAAGTCTAAACCATTAATTATTATTGTACTGCAGATATTAAATTCTTGAATATGACTGGTGACAAGGTGTTTTTTTTCTGTAACAGCAGCATGTTATTGTTAATATGTTAATGTTGGTAATGTGATTCTATAATGACAGCTAGTTTACATGCATGGGGATGCTAGTACATCTAATCCACACTTGCATGGGTTCATATATACTACACGTACTCTAATAAAAAGGTTCCCATATGTTACCCCAAATAGACATGATGAATTTTATGAGACCCCGAGCCTTGACCAAAATATCCCTGTCCTGTGGTTTCCAAGTCAAAATATAAAATATTTTGCAATTTCAAAACAATGATGTCTCTCTTTAAAACTTCCAACAGGGTCATGTTTGTTGTCATGGGCTGCGTCTCAAATCAAAAAAGTATGACCTTACAGTCAAAAGGATTTACTAAATCAAGTAAATTAAGAAGACCGGCATGCATACAAACCTTTTAGTAGCTTTGACTGCTATATGAAAAGTCTTTACATTTGTAACCGTAAAAATAAAGCTGATTGGTGTTAATACTGACTAACAGTCTAGAATAGTACATAAGGATATAATTTAAGACAAATTATAAACAAATTTTACTTTGTTTACTGTAGGTAAAAGGAAAGCTGTGCATTTCTGTTGCCGAATAGTGATCGTGAAAAGATCACTACAGCATGTATATTCTTTTAAATGTGCCATAAAAGAGTGTACTTGTACATGAGAACAAATTTTACTGTTACCAAATACTCATCTATATTCTATAAGTAAAGGAAGCAAAATTGCAAAAATAAGCAAAAAATTTAGAAATATATTATTTTGGTATCAAGTTGAGTCATATTCAACATGACTTATAAAAAAAACAAACAAACAGTACTATCTTTCCAAATCGAACACTCAATTAATCCTAGCTTATACTTCAAATAGATACGTTTCAAACTTACCAGACATTTCAAAATAAAATTGTCACATAGAAAAATATCAGAGGTTTGACATTTTCAGAGCTCTGATTTATTGAGCGTGCAGCACATGTATTATTGAGCACCGCAGTGATCGGCTTCAGACGGCAAACCCCTGGACTCATACTGAAGCCTATACAATGCTCTAGTGGCAACTGACTGACCAAGCAAAGAGACTGAGTTAAGGCAGTCAGGCACAGTGTGAGAAAAGAAGCCGAGCTAGCATTTACGCTCTTTCTCACCCAGTTTCAGCTTTGTTGAAATTTGATAACTCTTTCTGTATCATGTATTTGATAACTACCATTTGTGAGATATTCTACGAACAGAAAGTTGAACACACTTCTTTTTAAAATATAAAAGTAAACCCAACTGTCCTTATAATAATAATTTCTGTAGTTTAGTAACCTGACTGCAGCATTGCAGCACATGAAACTCCAGTAAATTACTACGAGTAATTGTGTTTTAATTCTCTGAATTATTTCATTTATAAATTTCTTCAGCATGCATGGTTTGACCTATAGCAAGCCGGCTCCTGTTTTAGGGATCATGTCCCAAATGCAAATATATCTATATATATTCTTGGCATTTTCATGACCACTGGATGCAAATGCTTTGCAAAGAGCAAAAGAGTTACTGTATAATCACAGTGCTTTGACAATAAATATTTTATTACGAGGTGTGGCCGGTATGCTGTCATATGCAATCCAATGAGCTCTTCATTTTTCCTTTTAAAATCTGAATTTGTGCATTGCAACAGTGATATTTCCATAATAACATCAGATTCAGTTTCATGGTGATTTGATTTCAACACAGTATTTTAGAAAGTGTAATAACCAGCTTGCTGACATGACATGCAGCAAAAGCATTTCCTAACTTCTGTCAACAGTTTAGTGGTAGGCTTAGATACAAATGCAAAAGTTTTTACTTTTAAAACTAGCAGTTCAAAAATGTACAATTGTAGCCAGCAAAGCTGGCAAGGTATCAATGATACAGATATCAGGCTAATACACATATACGAAGCCTAGATTCTCGATAGATTCCTAGATTCTCAATAATGAGAATACGAGAGGCGAAAGGTCAAAGACAAATATGATCAGAATGACAACGAATAAGAATCGAGTGTCATTACTATTAAAAAAAAAACTATGCACAAGCCAGACAATCATAATGTTGTAGAATGATTTTAAATAGAATTTAAATTTTAAATTCACAATGTTTTCTATTGGTTATACTTTAGCAAGCAAATAAGAAATAATAATGACAAAGCAATGGCCTGCTTGCATTTTTGCCCCAGCCACACATCTCATGTAGTGGTGTGGAATTAAAACGTTGGTTAATATTGAATTCTTTCGGTCACTCTTTTTTTTTTTTTAAGGAGTGAATGACTTGCGTATTTGTCACATATAACAAATACAATATAATTTTAAAATCAATGAAATTTAAGCCGTTTTAATGGACAGATGGTTGACATGCAGTCTGTTGTGAATTTCTGGTAAACATGCTTTTTAAATGCGTTTTAAGAGAAACGTTTGATTAGTATTGGCCAAAATACACGCCAAGATGATGGCACTAGTGAAATGGACCATTTTGCACAGTTTAGTAATTCCGGCAGATGTGAACAGTCACTCTTGCAATAACAAACAGCTGCAGTTAGTCCAATAGTAAGAATGACAACATTGGGCATAATTTATACATTTTGCTTCAGTTTTAGAAACTGTTTAAAAGTTTTGGAAAAATGCTTCTTTTCTTCATACTCGCTTGCATATTTTGATCAGCCATGAAGCACAAAGCGTGTTCTCGATACAGCTCATTTGCATTTATTGACAACCACAAAACTCCATAAAAGGTCAAGAGCACAGAGGGCTGGAAACATGAAATGACTACAAATGGTGAAAGAAAAAGGCAGAGAGGCAGAAGTGGAAGTTATTCGGACTTCCATGCCAGTAGCAGTGTAACAGCACCTGACTCTATAGATGAATTCCAGAAACCGTGAACTAGATGTGTACTAACTGATGTGAAAAGAAAACGGTGTCACATGAAAATGGAAGAGGAAAAAAGATCTACACTGTACACAGGTGATCATGGACATTGAGCATGCCACACTATTTACAATTTTAAAATATTTTTAAGTATCTTGGCCCTGTGCTGGATTAAAAGATGCCATGGCAAATGGAATTATGGGACTTTTCATGAATACCAAATTTCTTGTGAAAATGCTCCTAAGAACAAATCTGTTCAGATCTAGCTTGATAAATGAGACCCAGTTTAAGTTGATCATTTAGAAACCAAGCAGGAAAAAAAAATAATAATTATATATATATATATATATATATATATATATATATATATATATATATATATATATATATAGACACAGCTAGACACACACACAC
>JAQQZR010000006.1:4201170-4214596 GCA_030068235.1 Notoglanidium macrostoma | reverse complement strand
AGAATCTAAAATATGAAACATATTTTGTTTTTTTTTACACTTTTTTGTTTACCACATAATTCAGTATATGCCATACGCGTTGCTTCATAGTTTTAATGTATTCAGTAATGTTTTACAACGTAGAAAGCAATATATATATATATAGAATGTCTTCATGAGACAAGTAACGCACAGAAGATGGGGACAAGAATAAATGATAAACGCTCTGACAACAAATCCATTTTCTGTCTTTTTGTGAGTACTTGTTGGTGTTCACTCATGTGTGCTTTATTGGCTAATTGCACAGCGAGCCTGGTGTTTTATTATTTTTATTATTGATTAAAATGAGATTCATTAATTATGTAACGTTCCATGCGCGAAGATACATTTGGCACATTTAGTAGCCATAATTAAGCTGTTTTAATGACTTCTTATAGATAAAATAATTAGTTGGTTGATGCTGATGTGGGGTGACAGGAAAAGTGTTTTTAAGAAATGGAACAAGACTGAACCAGTCTGGAATATTCTGTTTTGGCATTGCAAGTCTTCTCGGCAGGTGGCAATGCAAGCACAATTTTGGAATTGGGTTAGAAAAAAAACCCCACAAAAAAAAAAAACCCTACTGTGCTGGTGGATTTTGAATGTCCCCCCAACACCCTTAGTTGCGCAGACACATCCACATTAAACCTTGTCTGTAATGATGTTAGGAATTCTTTTTACTCACTTTGATCTTAATTGGTGTGTCAGAAATACAAAGTGGAAAAGAAGACATTTAGATCTCTTAGATCGTGTTTATACCTTTCTCTGGCCAGTAGGTGAATCAAGGCCAAATGTACTTTGATGTTAGAGCCATGTTATATGAATTAATTAGATAAAATGATCTCTGTAAGGGGTGTTGTGGTGGAACCTGAGGGCCAGCTGGGGCCTTTCTGTGTGGAGTTCGCATGTTCTTCCCATGCCTGTGTGGGTGGCGCTCTGGTTTCCTCCCACAATCCAAAGACATGCAGATTAGGTCAACTGGCTACTCTAAATTACCCATAGGTATGAATGTTCGTGTGAAAGGTTGTTCGTCTCTATATTAACCCTTTGGATGGAGTTTGGTAACCTGCTCAGGGTGCACCCCTCCTTTCACACGAGGTCAGATGGGATTATCTCCAGCTTCCCCTGCAACCCTGATGGAAAAGTGGTATAGATAATGGTTGGATGGATCTCTGTATTTTTACATGTTAGTAATTTAATAGGAAAATGATCAAAATAAAGTATTGATTTTCATATCAAATCACACCATTCTTAGGTTCTTTACTGCTTCTCCAAGGTTTATATGTCAATAGATTAAAATGTGAATGCATTAAAGAAGCATATAATTTTATACCTACATCCACAGTTTATAATTTTAGATAAGAATGCAGAGAAAGTACGAATGTACTTTTAACAAGGTGGCAAATGGGCTGTGTTTGACCTCATTGTGCTGAAGTCTGCAGCTTGATGCTTAGAATCCAGGAGCAATTTAAAAATCAACAGCCAACAAATTAATGTGTCCCTGAACGAGCTAGAAGGTGAAAACTCTGTGGGGGTTCAGTAAGCAACACAAAGTCGACAGTGGTGGAAATTAAAACTTGGCAACTCTCTGGATCGGTCTCCATGATTGAGTGTGATGTTCAACTCGAAACGAACACATCTGGCACAGAAAAGATCCAATGATGTGAATGTTGAGACTTTTGCTCTGCTTTTGCATTTTTAAAGCCCATAATCGGTTAAGTTAAAAAAAAAAAAAAAAAAAAAGTCAACACGTGCTGTCGTATACATCATCTCTGGCCTCTGCGGTTTCAGTTGACTGATCACCGTTCTGCTTTTAATCATTCAAGCAACATCTAGACACAATTCATTATTAGCCTTTAGAATTGATAATGGTCTAAAGCAGCACTCCTGGGAAGCATCTGTCAGCCAGAGCTGCTACAGCTATGCTCACGGTAAATATTCTCTCATCTTCATTAGGTCCCATCAAGTGGACTAGAGCAAATCATTTTTGTATTAAATATGCATCAAGTCTGATTAAAGTAACTAGCGCTGACATGCTTTGAATAATTATCTCCACAGTTTCCAGAAAATGTTTATTTAAACATGCTGATTGTTCTGTAGACTGGATATTAAATGACTGTTGACAAGCTACCTTTTTTTTACTCTAATCTGTTTATTCTAGCCTAGTAACATGGTCTGGTCTCAGAATATCAAATTCAGAGTCTTCATGGTGGAGAGCACTGCATGCACTACCACAGATTGCTCAGTTCGACAGATGGGTCTGGTCTGGTGCGTCAACTGATCCACCATCAACAGATCTGCACACAACAGAGGGAGAAGCCAAACCTTGAGCCGGCCCAAGGTCCATAATTAAATAATTAATGTGCTTAAGGCAATGCTGTTCAGAAACAAAATATAGGAAAATATCGAATGTTAAAAGAAGGTATTGAAGTACGGTGTAGTTGGAACCAACGTGCTTTTAAAAACCTGTTCAATGAATCACTCAAAGGAATAAAAATGTCACTAAGAGAATAAAAATATATTTTACAGCTGTGACAGGAAAAAAAAAAAAGGTTTGGGATGTTGGGGTTATTGGTCTTTTCCTTTTATACACAGAGGAAAAAGCACAGAGTGGGTTGCTTAGAAATGGGATAGGATGAAGTGAACACTATAGGAATAAAGACTCAGAACTGTGTTAACAAAGTAGCTTATAAGTAGAGTTCCTCCTAATTAAGGAGAAACTCGTTAAAATGGGTATGATATTCTCAAATTTTATATTATTTTTCTCCACTAATTATTTTACCACTAAAACCAGATCTTGCAAATACAATATTTAAAAAAAAGGTATCGTCTCAGTCATGACTGAGTTTAATGAGTGGAGAATTAATCAGGGATGAAGTTTCATCACTTAATAATAAAAGCACATACCTGTTAAGATCAAGGTGATGTTATAACAACTTATAGAAGTACAACAGTGTAGAAAATGATACATCTTAGCAAGTGAGGCAAAAAAAATATACAGCGTGTCCCACTAGTCTGGATCCACAGGCGATTATTTATTTAAAAACAGATATTACAACAAATGCTCAAAGTCACGGCCTTGAAGTTTGTAACACTTGTGTGTAAGAGAGAATACAATAAAATTCAATCTTCTGTTAGTATGAAAACTCTCTTTGAAATAAAAAGAAAAATATTCAGTTTCATGTAAGTAAAAATGCCTGTCGATGCAGACTTTTTGGGACACCCTGTATACTGACTATATAGTTGTACATGTATATTGACTATATAGGTCAATTTACCTAATATATTTCTCATCATGAATTTGCTATATGTTTATATATAGGATAAAGTTTGGTGTGTCCAAACTTGACTGGTAATATAAAATGCTTGATCATTTCAAGCATTTCTATAAATGTATTACTTTATAATAATCCCATAATAAGAAATTAGATCATTTTGCTAAAGTCAATGTATTATGTTTGCAGTAAAATATCTTCTTCATTTGTAAGTTGCGTTCTCCTGCTGATCCAGACAAATTAACATTCAATAATACCCAGTTTTGTGGTAAAAACTGTGTTACAATCTGTTTTGTGCCAAATTTGCTTTTAGAGAAATTAAATATGTTGAAAATTGAGATAGTTAAAGCACTGAAAACACAACATATTACTGGAAACCTGCTTGAGCAAAGGTGAAAGCATATAATGAGGTGTTAGTGTATTACCTTGCCTTGGTATTGGAAATTGCATTAATAACAGAAAGCGTCATGAACCACATCAACCCAAAGAAAGAAAAATTAAGTTGCTGCTCCTGTGGTATTGTTCAGATGGATGGAAGAACTGACCGACGAACTATTTGCAATCTATTTAAGCACAGGACAGACAAGTTGAATTTGGTGTCTTCCTTTGACATCCCCCTACAGCTTATGGTCCTTATAGAACTATATTGTATATAATACACTTTGTAGTTGATAGCATGCAAGCAAGTGTGTAAACTTGGTGTGTGTATTATTGTGGCAAATCCTAGAAACATCAGATGTTCAAGGGAACTAAGGCGAAAATTTTAACACATGAATCACAAGAAGACATCACAGGAAACAAAAGACACATCCATCCATCCATTATCTATACTGCTTTATCCATCTGGGTCGCGGGGAAGCTGGAGCCAATCCCAGCATCTTTGGGTGAGAGGCGGGGTACACCCTGGGCAGGTCGCCAGTCCACCACAGAACAAAAGACACAACAGGGTATAAATAGACAAACCGAACTGGGGCTAATACAAAAAAGGTGACGACACTAGGTAACAGATCAATGGCATGACAGGGCTGGAAACAGGACCAAAACCAAAACAAAAGCACACAGGAAATCCTATTCTGCAATGAATGGTTTAATGAAGCAGGGGTAAATATTACCACACTGCAAACTTGTGTTTGAGAATCTCCATGTTGAAACTGAAATTAATGTCAGAGCACATTTAAAAAAAAAAAAAAAAAAAAAAAAAAAAAAAAGATCCAAAGTATAAAAATGGAGCCTTACTAAATTGTCTTAAATTACATTTCTATTGCAAATATATGTTTGATTTTCTCAGCCATCAGCCGGAGAATTTTGATTAAAAAAAAAAAAAACCAAAACATCTGTGCTTTTTGTCATTAAAACGGTCACTCAGTATAACTGGCTAGGCTAGGTTCCAGAGCCCAGAGCAACATCTGGTACAGCTGGAGAGAATAGTGGTAGCCAGAAATGTTAGCTGGGCTGCAGGGTGAAATGAAGTTCAGCTCAGTTCATGACAGCTGTTGCACATTGGACTCCAGGTAAGCATTCATAAACACCCAGTCTCGCTTCTAACAGTGCAGTGGAATCCCTGGTCCCAAAACCCATAATGTCCTCTTATGATTCATTTGGAAGTATGACTCAGACAAACCTGAAATGCCTTGAAGGGCGAGTATAAATATCTTTGACACTAGAGCTCCCCATAGAAATACAAATAGCTCTGGTGTTAGAGGCAGTTTTCCGTTATTAAACTTTCATTAGCTTAGGGAGTCAGAGACATGTGCACCCACTGCATTAAAATGAGCCTTTAACGAAATTCCTGCAATTAATTGAACAGTTATAACAAATGTCTTTTTCTCCAACAGCACTCCAAATGTACCTTATATGTGTTTGCTCGATTTCATACTGGAATATATAAAAACACTATTTTACATGTATTAATTACTTACAATTATTGATTACTTTGTAAAATACAAATACTACACACAATTATCTTCACACTTGGTCTGAAAAATGACTGAAAATGAACTGAATTTGAAAAAAAAAGTAGGCTGTTCAAATATAACAACTCACATCAGCAGGAGATTCTCCTTCTCTGCAAGAGAGAAAGAGGACACATGCACAAGCTAACTGGCTGTACTGACTACTGAAATGCAGCAGCTACTTAAAAAAAAAAAAAAAAAAAAAGAAAAAAAAGACAATACAAATAGTTCACGAACCAGAAAGCCTGACAGTGTTTTAAGGCATTTTCTGATTCCAAAAAAAAGGAGGCAGGATCCATCCACTTCATATCCAAGAGATTTAAACGTCTTCTTAAACAGAATGTCATTCCACTGCTTTAGAGTGCATTGGTCAATTGCTATGGAGAGCAGGAAATGCTTCCACATCTATATATAATTGGAGTGATATCCCAGTTCACGGTCCTTCCATTTGGGTTAGTCTTTGCCCCCAGGGTGTTCAAAGTTGCCCTATCTGCCACTGCAATTCCAGGGTCTGTGCATACTTAACCCAACAGAAAATAATGAACCAGGCAGAGCTTCTGATCATGATCTGGAAGCGCTAGGATTTGAAAGTCAATTACAAGAATTTGACACCTGCACAGATTATTAATACCTTTATTTGTATAGCGCTTTTGAAGCCAGGCGGCACAAAGTGCTTCACATCATAAACAGATCCAACAGAGGAATAAAATAAATGAAACAGCATTCTGGAAAAACACTCAAATCAATGGAAAAGATTAAAACTGTAAGCTAAAAAAAACAAAAACCAATACGAATATTAATATATAAAAGAAACTACTTAAGAAACAATTGCATATAAAGGCTGAAGATAAACATTCAAATAAAAGAAAAAGATTTTCCTTTAAAGAGACTGAATACACCACAAGTCTAGCACCCCAGTTGGCTGGCTGTGATACCGTCTTTAGCCCTACCTATGACCATGTGTTTCAATGATATAACAACCAATTTTCCAAGTCACTTTTCTTGACCTAACTGTCTTTCCATCTACAGTGACTAATTCAAATTCCAATTCATAGGTTGTCCCTATGCTAATATCTTCACATTGTAAAATTCTACTGTATCATAAAAAAGGCATGCCTACTCTTAGGAATGAAGGAATTTGCCTGAGCATTCTACATTAGACACATTAATGTCAGTGATTATCCAGTTCATGTGATAAATGTCCTTTCTAGATGCAGCTGTATTAATGAAATCTCTCCAAACAAAACAATTTAAGCTCTCTGGGTAGATGTAAAATTGATTTCCATGATGAAGACATTCTGCAATACACTGGTCCTCATGTGGACCATACAAACCTTTTGATGGTAGACAGAGTGGTTTAGATCATAAAAGCAGTGAGAAAATTAGTGACCACCCGTACACAACCCATATATCGAGTTTCTATGTCTGGCATCAACGGTGACTGACAAACCTGAAAATGATGCATGTCAGACATGTCAGTGTTGGCTGAATGTTCAATGACTGTCAGCTGTATGACAACATGTGGCAGTGCTTGTGACAAGAGCATGTACTCATGCTCTAAGGTGTTGATCCAGTTTGAGTCTTCACTTTCGAGGCATGTATGCTTTTATGAAAATTTCTCACTGCAAAAAGTTAAATAGTGATGACGGATGCCTCCCAGAAAGAGAAAAAAAAAAACTGAAACTGAAAGAAAGTTCAACTATAGCACATCATCCTCAAAATGCCACCGGTATAACTAGTGCTTGAGTTGCAGGTAATGGTGTACACTAAAAACATCATGGTGGTACTTTATATTAACCACCAGAGAAGTATAAAACCCCAAGAAGGAAAAAACGTTCTGGAAGTGAGTGCATGCACACTGGTGTTCGAGACCTGCATACCTATTGGATCAATGCAATCAGGCAGTGGACGCTCGGTCTTACAGGAAGCCTGTATTGGCAAATCAACAAGAATGTGGTTCAGGTGATATGGAACAGCTACAGCAGAGCAGAAGTTAATTTGTTTGTGAAACACACAGGCAAATCTCTGCTCAATGTATCTCATGGACAGGGCTGAGACAATGGCTTTGGGCCAGATTGCACTGGCACATTCTGGATGCTGATACCACATTCTGGTTGGGTCTGCATGTTGTTGATATTGTTGTAAGGTCCTCTGTGCCCACTAACAATCACACCAGACCTGCAGTTCAAGGTGAACAGGCCATTATGGCACAGCAGATCACAAACCTTGTTTTTGTTTTTCTGGGTCTGCCTAAAGGATTATTGGACAATACTCTCTGCATACAGGGGATAAACTAATGGTTTAAACTAGTCAGATAAAGTAATCAAATCTTGGAGTATATCTTAATTGTCACAAAAAACCACAAACAACAAAAACAGTGGGATCTGGATTTGGTGCTAAGCAGTTTACACACCTGGGGGGGCATTCCATCAAAGTAGCTAAAGAAAGCCAGACCTCCATGCAAAAGTGAGACTCGAACTAGCAGCATCTCCAAATTAAGCCTCATGTCGTTCCACTAACGTAGTTCGGCTGTAACTAATCGAGGCAGACTTGCATAGTCTCACTTAGTGCACGCGCCTGCGATATTTAAAAAGCCCAAATGAATAGATGAACGACAGATCGATCAAATGAGTCAGACAGCAGGTAAAATGCGGGCAGTTTTTTTCTCCGTCGCAGAGCAAACGCTCCTAATGGGATTATACGAAGAGTACAAGGATGCAATAACTAAAAAAGGGAACACTGTAGCTCTAAATAAAGCCAGGGAAAAGGCTTGGCAAAAGATTACTGACATACTAAATGCGTAAGTTATATAAACGTTACAAGCGTATCATGGTACAGTGGTTAATGCTTCACACTACGACGGTTGCTGGTTCGATCCCTGTGGGTAACGTGGACCCTTCCGTGTTGAGTTTACATGTCAATCTTATATTATGTTCTTTATTATTTGATCTCTGTAACTTCTTTAAATTGCACCTGTGTTAAATGTTCTGCACAAATAAGCATATTAGAAAATATCTGATTTAAGCCTACTTGTAACCACCATAATTGCAATACAACTAGGTTGTTAGTAAGACTTAGTGAGTGTGTGAACTCTACTGACCCAGTAGAGTTTCTTTACGCTTCTTTAGGCTTCTTTATGACGCATTATCTCGGTCACAGGATGTACGTGCCATTTACAAGCGAAAGCTGCTCCTGTCTGTTGAAAGGGAAAAGCTGGATATTGAATACAAAAAGCTTCTGATAAAGAAAACGAAGTTGGAGATCAAGAAACTACAGATCGATGTAAGTATACACAGGAACAACGCAATAGTACACGGCTCAAACTGGGTTTTTAATTATCTGTCGTCTTTCTCTCCATAGCTTCAAACAAAGGACGATTGACAATCTGAATAAAGGAAATGGCGTCCATTTTGAAAAAAAAAACCACACAATCACCATAAATTCTGACAAAACTTTCTTTTGTTTATTTATTGCATATATACAAATATGGGAATGTTAAATAATAAAAAAAACAACCTAGTCTTATCCTTGTTGTGTTTCAAATTTTACTGCTTATTAAGTGGAATTCCAAGCAAATAGGCATGGAAGTTGATAGAATTGGTTTGACACAGTCTTGGTTAATTATCTGCATTCAGTTTATCTACATTATCTTGTTCTCTGGAAGTATAACCATCATGGTCAAAAATGTCAAATACATTTGATTAACAACTTGGCTTTGCATTTTAATTTTTTTTTTTTACATGCCTTTTTTATGGAGGTTGAAAATTGACCAAATACACATCACACTCTCTGCTAGTCAAAAGAAGAAATGTATACAACTATAAATAGTGTAATCAATAGCGATCAAGCAGAAATGCTTTATTCACTGATGTTATTGGTTATGCCGTCACTCTCAGCTGGCTTTGAATAGCACCATCATTCAGAGGTTGGCAACTAGGCACAGTCTTTAATACGGTAGAGCCTATCAGTAAATGTTCATTGCACTTCATTGTATTCATGCATGTCCATGTAGCGGTCTTTAATTATCTAAGCCAATCTTTATTCCAGGTTATGTTCAATATTTCAGGTATTAGCAAGATGTTGACACATGCGAGTCCTGTGCGTGGAGCTTCCTTTATCTAAGGACCAGAAGGTTTATGAAGTTGAAAGGTGGAGGGCCTGAAGTCAGAGCAGGATGATCTGATCCACTAGGGTGATTAATATTTGAAAGCCCTGTGCAGACCTACTCTGATATCTGTGCCATGTTTTGGAAAGTGAAAAATAATTTATGGACACTCTTTTTTTTTTTTTTTTTTTTTTTGTGGCTCCTTCTGGTGATGTGATGTGAATTAACTCATTTTATCTTGGTCAGTGTTGGTTCTCGAGTACTTCTGCACGTTTTGGGGTTTTCCCTTATCTAACTTAAACAGTTAAACTTGTTAATTAGAGTTGGAGAGTTGAAGCAGGTGATTTTCCAACAGGGAAAACATAAATATGTGCAGAGTGATGGACCTCCAAGACCAGAATTGAGAAACACTGATCTATCGTATTTCAATGTCTTTTTTTCTTGAGTAGAGCTGAAGAGAATTGTGTGTTGTCCGCTGCTTTAAAGACAAGTCCTTTCCTTTAAGCCATGGAAAAATCAAGGGATAGAAAATGCAGACCGACAGTGCAGACTATATATTGCCATCTGTTGAAAAATGCAATGTGACTTGGCACAAAAGCAAGAAACAATTCAAAAACCCTTTACAGCAATATAATAATATAAAACTGAAGAAACGAGGACTAAAAGTAGCCTAATATTTTGTAACTACAGTAACAGAAAGCATTAAGCTTAAGCAGGAATGAAAAGTCTTTTAAATAATCACAAAATCTATTATTGTATTAATTTTGTACAGAGCCCTGATCCAGGAACCAGGAACCTTCCTGCTGTGAGGCGACAGTACTAACACTGCACCACAATAGCAGCCAAAATAAAGGTTTTACCCATAGTTTAGATGCAACCAAAAAGAAACATGTACAAGTGCATATTAAGTATGGCAACTAAGACATCTATTGGTAGAGGTCTTAAGTGTCTTAATCCTCTGCTTGCTTTGTATTCAGCTGAAATACTTTCAGAGATGCTGCTACGAGTTGTGTTTTCTCATACAGTTGCTTAATTGGCTCCTGACTCGGAGCTGTAGCACTTTCACACTTATCAAGCACCTTTCTTCCCTTTAAATGTTCTGCTGAATCTGGGGATCCAGAGATGATGCTATTTTCAGAGTGTAGACTGTATAGTCTTTTGCACAGTGTTAACATTGCAGAGCGTTACATGACTACATAATCAAGAAGGCTGATATAAATAAAAATCATAAGTTCTGTTTTTAAACAACATGAATGTAGGAAGGGAAGAATTTACAATGTAATCCTACGGCATTTTTTAAGCCTCCTTTTCCTTTTGTTTATTTGCCATTTTTCCACCATATCTTCTTCAGGGAATACAATGCTTAAATTGGGCTAATCATTATGGATTCTGTATAATTATTATTAATGATTAAGTATTGCCCATTACACAAACTCATTACACATTTTAATTACAAATACAGACTGGTAATTTTAGCTGTCATTATTTGGTGTCCCCTGAAGTCCCAATGTCTCATTAATCATTATATTAATAACAAGCTTTAGCTCTTATACACACACCATCTGAAGCCATTACAAATCTAGAAGCAGGATGTGATCAGGCAGATCGTGTTTACACAAAACAGCATCCTCTGTGTATCTCGTTCCTTTTGGATGCCAGTTGTACATTTGTTCCTTAAGTGAATGACAGGATAAAACAACACAGTTAAAACAAATACATCTGGACTATAAATGTTTTGCATTGTAGAACTGCAATGCCTACATGAACACATCTGCTGAATGGATTATTATAAGCAGCACTCTTGTTACTTTAATTCTGCTATTGTGTGAAGCAGGGACTGAATAATCATAGTAATCTTGGTTGGAATTGCAGTGTGTTTGGATAAAAAAAAAGAAAAGTATATGAAATCAGACCAGATAAAGCCATGGCCTAGTTCAAGTAACGTAAATGGCTTCATGAAGATGAAGTGAGATGTTTAGATTGGATAATCTTTGTACATGGTCCTGTAGTGATTTTTAGCAATTCTAGTATTTGCCGAGTTATGGGTTGGTTTGAGTTCTACTTAAATATTCTCTACTATACCAAACTCTTACCATGCAATTAAAAATGTTGGGATCCCACAGGTTCCCAATAATGATACATATAAGTGGGATAAGTGGAGCCAAATCCAAGATAATCACTCTTTCTCCCTCTCTCCATTTTAAAACGCATGTACCACTGCATCCCAAAATACAGGAAATCTAAAATTACAGATGTTTTGTTGGAAAACACTTTTTTACAAGGGAGAATCAAAAAGTAAAAGCAAAATACATTTAAAATACAATGGCTTCAATAGAAGTAACTGAGCAACTGACAGGGTTGGGAGGGTTATTTTAAAAATGTATTCTAATACAATTACATGCTAAAAAAAACTTAGTCAGTAACAATCTAATTACCACAAAATTAAAGTAATGTAATGGATAACTTTCCATTACCTCAATACCAAATATGTGGATTATGATGGCATTTTCTCAGCTGAAAAGCAGAACTTGAACCGTGTTGTTGTGATGTTATTCCACTTTTTTGCTTTAAAGACAAAATAATGGTGAAATTTCCACCCAGTGAACACATTTTTTCATCAGAGGACATGATAATGAATTGGTGACTGTAAGATTAGCTCCGATTTTACTTGAGACCAGAGTGGTGATGTGAGACTCGGGAAGTGTTGTGTGCACATGTGCATGTACTATATCGTTCTTATTTAGGGCTGCGACTACTGATTATTTTTTAGTTTCTTGTAATAATTTTTTTATTTGATTATATTTAGGCTGTGAATTGAATAATCGTTCCTTGATTATTCAATTGGTTTATTAAAAAATAAACATATACACACATACACACACACACTATTATATACAAAAGATATTACAACATTAGTGACATTTATCAGATAATCTACAGCAGCATGAGAATATCATCAAGTGCTCATGTGAACCAAATGAATGGTAAAACTCATTCAGTGTAACTCTTGAGTTATGTTATACTATGAATGGTGCAGATTAACTCAAGCTGACTGCATGTAGCCTTCATCGTTTACTGCTTATCACTTTTTTATTCATTTATCACACTTTTTGCAGCTGTGTGGCTGAATTTTAAGCCATGATTTGTTCAAATTTTGAACAAATTCAAAATAAATATTCGCTGCTTGTTTCTCTCACTGAAACTCTCCCAATTTAATTTAGCTTGATGTGTGAATGCACAAGCGACTCATTTTCAGTGTGTGGAATCGACTCCAAAGATTTGCATTTGACTCTTACTTTTCAATGCCTGAGATTAGTGAATCAACTCTTTTTGGGATCGACTTGTGAACCAAAAGCAAGGTCAGAAAAATAGGCTAGTTAAAAATTTTTTTTTTTAAGATAATTGATTCAAACAGCTTCGCTACTGGCTGCCTAACAAAACCTAACAAAGCTGGACAATTCAAGCAGGAACATCACTTTTTTCACATTATCTCCTACAAATGAATGATAATATTACTCACATTAAAACACAAGTTGTCATGAGGCCAGCAGGGTAGTGTACTGTAAAGAGTTCCATACTGTAGAGAAAGTAACACTGATGTTTCTGCTCCTCCATTTCATGGAAATGTGTCTTTATGAAATGACGTAGTTCAACTAATAATGAAATTGGCAATTATTTTTGTTATCGATTTTTATTGATTTTTCTGATTAATTGTTGCAGCCCTTATGCAGTTCATAAAATTGTAATCCTGTAAATAATCCCTGTTTTTACTAAATGTAACTAATCTGATTCCAGCTTTTTTCTGTAACTATAACGGATTACAGTTACCTTTCTTTGTATTCTAATCATGTAATGCCATTCCATGTATTCCGTTACCCCTGTTACGTGCTGAGACGCATAATGTGCGTGTTTGTTTGTTTGTTTTCCTCTTCCTTCCTCGTTTCCCCATCCCTACTCCTCCTTTAAAAGTCCCTACTACAGCCTTTTAAAGACTGCAACCCTGCGACGTTCGACGAGGGAGTTTTGAGGCATATGGTTAGTTTGTGCTTGAGAGAGTTGGTAGTGTTGTTGGACTA
>JAQQZR010000006.1:4162760-4189663 GCA_030068235.1 Notoglanidium macrostoma | reverse complement strand
GGCAATTTAGAGTAGCCAGTTGACCTAATCTGTATGTCTTTGGACTGTGGGAGGAAACCGGAGCACCCGGAGGAAACTCACGCATGCACGGGGAGAACATTAAAACTCCACACAGAAAGGCACCCTTGGTAACCCAGGGATCGAACCCAGGACCTTCTTGCTGTGAGGCGACAGTGTTAACCACCGCACCACCGTGCCGCCCCTAATGAGACCCTTATGTCGTAATTAGTTCATGGATATAAGCCTTAGTTTGGAAGGTTTTCTTTGTCTTGCTTTATACACACATTGTGTTCTCATGCTCATGACCTCTTTTGTTCCATGTCAGTTTTGCCTATCTTGTTTAGGCCATGTCATTTTTTCCCATGCTTATGTTTTAGTTTATTAATGCTGTTACGTGTTTACTTTGTGTATGTGCGTCAAATAAGTATTCTGTGTGTGCATCTGCTTCCCACATCCTTCCTGACACCTTTTGAATCGCATTTTCACATTTCACTCTTAGATGTTCATTTGACAATGTAAATTCAAGACATGATGTTAAGTGCCTCTTTTTTTTCACCCAGGAAGAAGAAAAATAGGTAACTATCCTGACAAAACTAAGAGTGAAGCTAGACGTTACTGTCCAAGAACAAAGACCATTTCGCGTGATCATGGTGAGGATATCAGAAAACTTTTGTAAGCCAGAGATCTATGTTTGGTACTTTAAATTGCTGCGAATAAAGCCTCAGTACACATAATGGTCATTGCTTTATGTGGGGATGGTTTTTAAAACTCATGGTAATGGACTCATGTCCTGTCAGTAGGTCTGATTACTAGGTAAGAATAAGTCAATTGTGGTCATAAGACAGAAACGTTATTTTATTATGACTGCAAAGAAAAAAACCCAAAGGTCATAAAAAAGTTACTGGTGTGTATTGATGTCTCACTGTAGCTCACGTACTTAAGACCAACTCTGTTAAAGCTCATTGCCCTCAGAGTCACGTTCCAGAAGGCACGCACTGACACATGACAAGCAGCAGAACTTTTAACAAACATCTCACATCTGATGTAATATCCCCATGGCAAGATTCTCTGTTGTGCCTTGCTGAAAAATCAGAGCTGTAGTTAACGTGGAGGAGGAGACAGCCAGACCCAAATTCTATTTAAGTGTCAGTGTCTAGTTATGCAAGTCTGCCAAGCAGCAGGGTTTCAAAAAATGGATTAGTAAAACTAGTAAAAGTAGTAAAATAGTAGAGTTGAGTAAAAATTCAATTCAAGCTGTGTGAAACATGACACTTATGACAGAACTTTCTTTTCTGTTTGTAAGTGAGTATACAGTAGTAGCTCAGGAAAATGTGCTAACATTAATAGCTTAAAAGGTTAAGGATTGATGTAACACAACAGATTCTAGATGGTCAGCGTGGTATCTTTAAAATGACCTAAAATGGCCATAGTCACCTCTTCAATATAATTGGCAACCACTGTGGCGACTCCAGAGCTGATATATTGTTGTTCAATCATGGGGAACACGCTCTGTTGAATCAAGATTAAATTCGGTCATAAATGAGCCTGTCCATTTATTTTTATATGTCGATGAAGAAAGAGGAACATTAAGAAAAAAGAGGAATTTAATGGACAGCAGTAATGTATTTAATATTGAATCTGATGTTAAGAAGAAGGAGCCTTTATTTGTCACATATAGGTTACAGCACAGTGAAATTCATTTCTTCAAAATCCCATCTTGTTAGGAAGCTGGGGTCAGAGCACAGGGTCAGCACCCCCGGAACAGATAGGGTTAAGGGCCTAGCTTAAGGGCCCAACAGTGGTAGCTTGGCAGTGCTGGGGTTTGAACCTCTAATCTTCAACTCAGTAACCCAGAGCCTTAACTATTGGGCCACCACTGGCCAAAGGAGAAAGAGCTTCTCCTTTTGTCCTTTTCATTTTGTGAAATTGGACTTCTAGTACAGTCCGGCTCATGCCACTTGCAATTCATCTGTTGATTCATAGATTCCTCTATTGTAGGGTGCTTTCACAATGGAGAGTACATGTGGCCACTGGGTATTAGGACACTAAGCATCTCAATAAACTAGTCAGGAAGGTCAGCTCCATCACAGGACTGAATTTAAACTCACAGTAGATCTTAGCTGATCAGTAGATCTCCAGAAGAAGGAGATCTTAGCTGTTTTAAACAACATTCTGAACAATTCTGACTATCCCCTCCATGATGATATCCAAGAGTAACTTTAGACCGACCTATCTATTAAATTAGCCAAGTAATGGTAATTTAAGGAGAATTTAAGGTCATATTTGAATGCCATATTGCACACTTAAATACTAAGTATGCCTAAATACTAATGTAATACCAGTGGTGTACTGACATACTATTTCTTATGGTAGCATGAGGTTTGGTACATGGTCCACCTATTCCCAACCCTGAGGGCATAAATGTTCTGGTATCATTATGGTATTTCAGAAGGTTTTAGGTGTTATATATGTGGTAGTGAGATGTTTCATCCATCGTAGAACTCTGAGTTAGATAGTGGAGTGACAGGGAAGCCAGTTTGGAGCTCTTTATATTAGCCAGCAGAAGATGGAATGCAGTTACAGAAGCATGGTTTTCCCAAGTGAGAAATAAAACCGACTTAACATAAAGAAACCTTCCACGTAATTAGCTTACTCACTTTGGTGAACATATTGATAAGCTCAAATCGCAAGATGCAGCTTTATGCAATATTATTCAGAGAATAACACATCATTTGATGTGCATGAGAACATTAAATAATATATGCTAACATGAAACTTTTCACAAACACACAAACTAAACTGAACTCCAATGTGTTATGAGCAAAGGAGTGCCTTTCACACATCATATACCAAAGTTACTCAACAAATGCCTATGGTTTCCCCATAAACATTGCTTAAACTGAACCTTACCTATAAATTCTCTACAGCTATGAGAATAAAAACTTGATGTCGTATCTGACATCTGATCTGGTATATGATATATGTATACAAAGCTGATCTGAAGCCCCTGCTATATTCCTATAATAGGATTGTCAATGTGACTCATTTTATACACTATTCTACTGTCTCCTGTCTCAGTAATCATTTTTTGACATTTTAAACAGGAAAAAAACTGTAGCTACTGTAGTTTTAATTTCATGTCTAAACTTTGAAGGGGAATGCAAGGAGATACGATGCCATCTCTTGGTTAAAGAAATGACCAAAAAATCATCTTAATGAAATTGCATTGTCTGTGAGTCACTGTCACTTATCGATATTTTAATCAAGTCTGTATTTGCGATTTAAATATATTATCTTGTACATGGATTTCTTTATGTCAAATAAATTTGGACTGGTAAAAAGTCACATCCAGAGGCAATGCTCATATAGATCTGGCAGCAGTGATGTAGTGCAGTCATTTCTAAAAATAACAAAAATAGTTTCTAGATAACTGTAATTAGCAAGTTATCTACCTAGCTAATGGCACTTTATGGCTAATTTAATAACAATACCTGAGCTAGTGATAGGTAAAACAGTTAAGGGGTCCCTGGGTGCACAAAGTTTGAGAGCCTCTGCTTGAGAGAAATGATGTCAGTCTATCTGGCCTAGTAACAAGCCTCTGTTCCAGACAGACTATTGCTGTCAGTCAAATTTAATGCACCTGCATAGTCACATTTGGCCTTCATAACATTTCTGGGCTAAAATTCAGGTCAGGTCTCAGCTATTGCTTATTTCTGCCTACTTCACCATGTGTTATTTGTTACTGAAAAATTTTGCACTCAACAAACAACATTCACACACACACACACGGTACAATGTTTCTTATTATATCTAATATAATATAGTACATGACATTAGTCTTATAAAGAGTATTTAAATTGAATAAATGATTTTTGAACTCCCACATAAGTTTGCTGAATGTCTTTGGCTTGATTTTTGAAGCAGCTGCAACACACCATGAACTATTTTTTAGAAATGACTTTGTAATTTTATTTAAAAAAGAGAACACAACACGATTATTGGCAGTTGGACAAACAGACTTATGAATAGTAATTCAAAGTCAAGGCATGTTTGTCTCTCTAAAGCAAGCAATCTTCAATAGCCCTACAATGAGGACCCTCAGTGAGGTAGCTTTGCTGTAAGGATGAACAGATATGGATTTCTTGAGCAATTACTCTTGCTGGCTTCTGTCCAGGCTTTAAGTGGTGAGTTTAATTCTGATTGCAATAGGTGTGCTGTATCTATAAGAGAAAGACAGAGAACATGGAAGGGTAGTTGACTCCTTTGAAACACTACTTGTAAAAAGCCCAGTTGCTAAGAGCAACCTGAATTGAACCTAGTGTGTCAGAGCATCTAAATGTCATTGTGAACCAAGATGGCCAAGCTCAATTTTATTCACAAGAGGGGAACCCAACAGGGTTTGAGACACAAGTTTGTCTGAGGATCAGTCAAAGATCCTAGGGTGCTACCCAGCACAGCAAGAAATACTCACCTTCATGGGATACTGCAATGTCAACTGATTTATTTACAAATTTGCGTGATAATAGCTTGAGCTTGAGCTACAAACCTGGGCTCAACGACAAGGTCAGTCCATAGATATCTAGCCAACACTACATGCAAGATCAAGCTTATTTGCCAGGCATGCTTATTGCAGGTTCTGATCTGCAAAGAGGACATATCTCTAGTTCCAGCCTTCTTTATATATCAGCCAAAATTTGTTGAAGCCTTCCACAAGGCAGGGGAAGAACCTACTAAGGGCTAAGGTAAGGCTGCTCCTGGAGCCCATAAAGGGGCCATCTTGAGCCATAAATTTATATTGGGAGTGGAGATGGAGTATTTTCATGGGCAACCCAACTGCTTTAGTAGCCTGGGTCTGTTTCCATTGGCAGCACTCATCATGGAGTGTCACAGAGTGGAAGCACCATTATGTTCCTGTTGTTCTTCCATGGAGCTGTTGTCATGCAGAGCAGTCTCGTCTCTCCCCATGGCCCAAAGTGAGCATTGCTAGGGCAAAATGAAGTGCCTCAACCATCTCTCTATTGTTTTTAGGTGGCCTGTCATTTACTGTCATATGCTTGGGGGCAGTGTCCTTAAAAATGTATTCATAACAAGTAATTTATTGGCATATGCTACTCAAGCTGAAGCAACCATTTAGCCACACTCTGAAGGGAGTCCATCTGTCTCTGGGGCCTGATCCATGCTTTCTAGCTCCACTAGAAGAATTCCACTGTAACACTTGACAGAGATAAACCACACCTCTAAGATTTCTGTTTTTACTTCCCATAATACCTGGAGTCTGTCAGGGAAACAGTACAATATGTCAGCTAAGCTTCATCCAGTCAGGAAAGGAGCCAGAATATGAGCCCTCTCATATTTTAGCAGTCATGAGGACGTTAAATATAAGGCTGACAGAGCCTGTGTTCCCCTTGCGGAGACAAGGACACACATCTGTAACATTTGAGGGCCAGCCATAGACTAATAACCCACTTCTGAAGGAAAGGATTGCTTCTGCTATTAATCCTTACATCCTCTGTAGCAACCAGGAGCATGCACTGGCTTGGCAAGCATAATAATGTCTGGCACATGTTGGGCTGAAAGGGTGGTTAACATTCTCAGAGGATCTAGCTCTTCAAAAACACTTGCGGTGCTAGGGAGAGGCTGAAGTGTAGAATTTTGTATTAGAACCTCTGTCCTTCGAAGGCAAACCTTAAAAGCATTGGTACTCGGAAGAAATGAAGACCTCAAAATAGGTGACATGCAGGTTCATTTACGTGAACCAATCTCGTGTTTGTACAGCACAGATTATATATGATAACCTTAGCCTATGGAAAAGGAGGGCCTTTAGAAACCAGCTAAGCCCCGTTAAATATATACTAACTTTTTCTGGACATGGAATGTTGAATAAAGCCCTAAACTGTTGGGTCTAGCTTTTTAAATGTGCCTCTCCATGTTTTGTTAGATGACTTAATTTTAACTAGTCCCTGATGTAGTCACTGTCCAGTGGGCAACGTTTGTACATTTTACTGACCAGTTTTAACATTTTATCCCACCCCTTAAGCTTTTTGTTCACACGGCAGTGCATTGACTGTTCACGAAATGAATTGACTTTTCATGAATTCCAAATGGTGTGGAAAATGTATTTAAAGGAACAATTGTACATCAGTTGAAAATCACATTATAGTGAGACATTATGTCAGGACTTAAAAATCCTTTTTAATAAAATCTAATTTTCCATGATCCCTTCACCCCATCCAATCTCCCAAGCAATACACTGCACCACAACCTGATGGTACATGCTGCTTTTGTCATTTACTCATTTGTGTCTAATTCTGCATGGTGCCATGAGGATGGAATAGCAAGTGTTGCTTAACTTGAAGACGAAGGTCAGTTTTATTTGGAGAACAGATTAACTGTCAGGCTACAAGGATGAACTGAAAGAGTTTGAGTTTAGACTCTATGCCTATTAGACAGAGCCTAAAGATTAGGAAGATGGACATGGACTACGTTGTGCTTGGAGTGTCTGTAAAGTGAATTAATTTTATTACATTCCTTGCCGCTGCTCTTTCACCTCATTTAGTTTTCATCGGTATGTGTTGCACCTCAGATCTCAGTAAATTCTGGCTACTTATTCTAGCGCTTTGATCCTCCTGAGCTGGTTCAATTTAAACCAGAACACTGATTTAATTATCTCCAAGCTAATAGACCGTTTGTGACATTTGTATCAAAAGCTTGTTATCAAAAAGACACTCTTGAGATCAAGGTCTTTGTGCAAATTAGAGGCCATCTTAGCACTAACGTCATGCCCTGTCCACAGCTATTTTGTGGATCCCATGCTTTTAACTATAACAGCCTTTCGATTTGAAGCTTACAGCACTGTGTGGTTAAGGTGAGACGCTATGCAGGGATTCCTTTCTGATTCTATTCTCTGTGTGAAACAAGCCTGGATCCATAGTCAGGGACATGAGTGCACCACAATGGCAACTAGCATTGATGGTTGTGACACCAGCCTAATTGGCCCCATGTTCACCTACTGAGTACTGAATTTCTTTGTGCCAAAAGCTGCCCCTCGTCATTCCTGTCCACATTACCAGCCATCAGACAGGCTAAGTTACAAGCCTGAGAAACCAGACCCCACCAAATTCCTAGAGAATCTAGGTCATAGTCATCATGGATTTTTTTTTTTTTAGAAATATGTTTTATTTATGAGCGTTTTCAGGCTTGAGTGTGCCAGCTCATTGTGAGTTTTGTGCATGCAGCCAGAAACTAACCTATTATGCAATAACGCAATATCTGTATGAATATTTTTGATTTGGATTTCAGATAGCTCCTTAGCTGCTTTGAAGTGACATTCTTCAACTCCTGCAAGCCCCTGGGCGGATTACTGCAGGGTCAAACAGTGTGCTCAGACACTGTGTCTCATCTAGTCCATACCTTAGCTCTACCTTGAGTTTCAGGTGCATAGGGAAATAACTATTAATATAATCTCTGCATTAATGCCCTAAATTATGTCTACTGGGGTAAGATCTATAAAAGTAGCTCAACTGAGGGATCATCATGCCATGTATCCTATTAAAATTGACCATTTAAAGCCATTTTAATTTGTATATTTTTAAATTTCCTATGAAACAGGACATTTTAACCACTTATTAAGAACGAGCTTAATATATAGTTAACTATCTTAAAGCATTTTATTCGGTCAATACTATGACATATTTTGTACCCAAAGTGAAACTACTTCTAGTACATTTTGTTTACTTGGTGTTCAAAACTTCTATACTCCTTATGTAGAGCAGAACATGTCCATGACAGAGTCATTTAAGATTCATCATGCAGCTTGGTTTAGTTAATTTAGCTAATTAAGCTTTTATTTGTGTATTTTCATAACTGTTCACAAATTTTTGTCTTGCTTGTCATGTAAGTGAAAGCAAAAAGGCAGTACAACAATGACTGCCGTCTCTGCTCATCAATACAACTGACACAGGGTTAAATCACATGTAAACTTTTTATTTCGGTTATGCTCCAGCATGTTACATGAGAACAAGGTGTCTCTGGGGTGCGAGTGAGGGAGAGGAAGCTTGTTAATATGCAGCCACAAAGTAGTGACTGGTGTGCCACTTTAATTTGCACATTATTGGCATTATCTTATCCAGCCTCATGAGGTCGTCACATGGAATGCCTTGTTCAATTAACAGGTGTACCATCAAACAGTAGTCACCAATAATAATAACAATAAACAAAAACAATAACAATAATAACTGTAGTAATCCATATTATGTCAAGACCCGCGCAGCTAAGTAAAGACACGAAGTGTCTTTTAAGTAACAAAAAATAAAGAAAAAATATTGAATTAAAAGTTGTGTCTAAACTTTTAACGGGTACTGTAAGCCATGCATAAATCATTACTTTTGTATTATCTTCATCATGTTTACCTGGTATGAGGTTTGGTTGTTGCTTTTGAAAAGGAGAAAAAAAAAAAGAGACTAATATCTAATATTTTGTTATTATCAGCCAAAAACCAGTAAGGACGGTCACCGGCGCAGCAGTGCCATATACAGTATCTGCACAAGTTAGTGTAAGAATCTGAAATGTCTGGCTTTTGCCTTGTTACTAACGATGAAACGAGAATACAGACCTCTTTTTTTAATCAAAAGCTCACATCATGCTTACATCATACAGCTTCCCTGCTGAGCATTATGCACTGCCCCATTTATATTTCAAGCAGTGCTGTGTCTCTACTCCATGCTATGTCTGCAACACTTAAATTAATTGTTTTCACATGGAACGACTGTAAATCGGGACAATTTCGACAGGTTCTGCGAACTAAAATAACACCAGTTACTCAGGCAGGTCGAGCATTTGCCAGAAATTGGACCCAATATATAGGAATGCTTCCATTCAGACATTTCAAGTCAAAATTCACAACTATATCAGGAAACAAGGGAGTTGCAACTGAGGTTCAACTGTGATTCCATTGCTCTGACATCTAACATGCGGTCACCACTTAACCCAGATACTTTTTTTTTTAAAGGTCACTGCACATTTTATAAATGCATACACAGCCTATAACATTGCAGAGACTAAGGAAGTCCTTATGTTACAGTGGGAATAGGATAAAAAAAAAAAACTTGCTGTTGCAAGGATGAAAAAAGGATTTCAGCAAGGCTTACTTTACTGTTTACTTTATTTTTGTAATATTTTGTTTCAATAATACAAGTAATGCTGGTTAACATTCTTCATAAAAAAAACCATATGATTCCCATGATGATGGTAATTCCACCAGGACCTGCCGGATAATTTTTAAACCGTTCTGCAGAGACGATGTGGGTTATTGGAGCAGGTGCACATTTAGATAATCCACCCTTCTAGACTTCAGGTTGAAGTACATTGACATTTTGAAATGACTCTAATGCGCAGCAAGCCATTGGACATTTAATGTCAGAATGTGCACATGTATTAGTTTGAGAGCTTTCAAATGTACAACCTTTTCAGCCAAACAGTTCATGGGCCAGATTTGACTACATGACAAAAGCATTAATCATCTTTTTAGTATACTGTGGATGCAAACGGAGAAGTGTCACAATATCTTCAGGACTCATATATCAACAGACAAGATCCGTTATGCCTCTGGGCAAGTTATGAAATCATATATCATAATTTATCTTAGAAAAAACCCCAAAAAAAACCAGTACCATGTAAAGGTAAATCCTGTGGGTGTGACATGTGACATGGGAGTGGTGATGCCAGATACTGTGCTAACCTGATCTTACTAGGTTTTAGTTGCAAAAACTTTCCTCCTTCTGACCAATACTGATTTTTTAGGGAAAAGGTCTAAGCAGTAGTGCCTGGATGATTATGACATGTACAATTTTATCCTGTGTGTCACACAACCCCAACAAACATTAACCAGGCATCAGTAGCTTACATCACTTACTGTAAACTTGATAATGGCTAGAATATTATAATACAACAATTAGAGAATCAGCTGGTAGAAATGACCTAGCAAAAATAAAAAAAGTTGTAATGCATTCAACTGTGGAAAATATGCCCCAGACGTACATTAGACCCATCAGAAGCAACACCAGTCATGGTGGGGCAGCAGGACTTATTCCTTTTCTGGTATCTTTAACCCTTTTTAGAGTTATAATAATCTACACTCCACAATATTGATGTAATTTATCTACTGATGGGCTGGCAGTAAAAACAACACAAACCAAAAGATCAAAGTTTAACTTATCAAAATCACACAGATACAACTTTGCCTAAACCGTGCTGTTTCATGAAGGAGTTGATTATAATAATAATAATAATAATATTAATAATAATATGTATTTAATCAACATTCTCATACCTATGGTTATCTTAAACAGATAAAAAGCAGTCCTATATAATTCCATACTGCGATTGCATTGCCATAGCCCATCTGGTGACTGTCCCACTGATGCCCCACAACGCCACACCAGACAGTCTGGAGAAGCTACAATACTACTATGCTTACCAGTGGAAACTGTTAGGAATAAGTCTTGACTGATAGTAGCTAGACTTATGGCAGAGTGGGTAGGAGGAAAGTGTCATGACAGTGAGGCAAAACAAAACAATTCATCATTTAGGAAGTGATGCAGTACTGGTCCCCTACATAATGCAAGTGTCTGTTTGTGCCCATTTTTTTGATACTGATAGATGACTTCCATGTCTTGCGCCAGGAGCACGATAATGGGTTTCATCAGATGTGCCTGTTTTTGGGTGTATTTTTTCTTAAATTAGATCAATGAAATCAATATTGCATATTATTTCCTCTCCAATATTATCTCATTATTTGCAAGGACAAAATGCTATTTCTAAAAAAAAAAAATTATGACGACTGGGATTTATCTGGTCGATTCTTTCCAAGGTGACAGACATTTAATGGTTTTATTTTGTGCACTTTGTGGAAGCCCTTTTTCAAAGAAGATGAAACTAATACTGGAAGTCCAAATGCTACCTTTTACTTGCTTGTTGTGCTCATAGCTATTACGTCCTATTTCACTTACTTATCCTGAGAGTGTGGCAGCAGGAAGAGAGCTAAAATGACAGGCTAAGTCGAACAAACATCTTCCAACACTAGAATTAGAATGTAGCTTTGAACTGTGCATGATGGGAGTCATGCTTTTCACTAGCACCGAGGAAGAAGTCCAAGATGGTAAAATGCAAGGGCCAGTCAGAACTTGAAAAGACCAAAATGCTACAAGACTGAAGCTTTCGAATATTGTGTTTTTTTTAAAGACACAGTGTACAGTACTGCACTGCTTTAGATATCTTTTAGGGATTTTGTGCTAAAACTATTTTAGAATCAGCCTGATAGTGAACAGTGTTATATCTGACCCTGAGCTGGTGCAGGTCCAAATGTTTATTTTAATATCCTGCCCAAATGTTGCATAGACCCAGCTGAGAAAAAAATTAAGGTTCTTTAAACAAAATTACCATAGCATATTTCTGCAAAACTTAATTAGGTAAGATAAAAGCACTGAAAACCAAATATGTTTAATCAAATATGTTTAAGATAAGATAAGCTTTATAATGTGGAGTTATGCTCTCTGTACAGCATTGTTTTGAAAAATGTGAAATAAAAAAATATGAACTATTATTGTCGTTAGCCGAGTTGCCTTCGGCTAAACTGTAATGCTCTTTAAAACCATTTCCTCACTCCACCGGGTTAAACCATCTGTTGACTTGTTTGTTGTTTATCATTTGCAAGCACTGTACATTGTTGCTGGAATGTTTGCGAACCCTTTATAATTCCCTGTATTGATGCCTAAAGCTGACCTGAAATGTGATCAGCTCTTCATTTACATCCTAAAACTTGATGAAAACCCAATTAAACAAATGACACAAAAACGTTACAGTTTTTACATTTATTTAATGAGCAAAATCTGATAATATTTCATACCAAATTTATCCAGAAATACAGAAAGATCACAAACTTTCAAGTAGCAATATACTGCATAGATTTGGTGTGTTATTTTGTGACGAGTGAGTGATGTTGGTGACTCAAGCGTCAATCCAATAAATTAAGGTAGTCTAGCTATTTGTAATATAAAAGATAAATAAAAATATATAATGTCCAAATAGTAGTCTATTCAGGGCATTAGAATTAAACTCACAGATAAACTATGTAAGGTTCTGTCATTTTATTTATGTCATTTCATTCACTGACATGACTGACCAGATTTGAGGCCTCATCATGGCGAGCCAGACGAAAATGAAATTCTTAGCTGCAAATCTTACAAGCATGCTTAATAAGAAAAATGAAATGTAACATAAGAAAACAGGATCGGACTTGATCTACTGTACTCACTAGACTAGAGTGATGTAGCGTAATCATGTGTATAGAAAATATACACATTCTGGCATATAAGAAAGTCTTAATGTCTTAATTTAATGTCAAGACCAAATACTTTCTGTTGATGCTAAGATTCGACTGTTGCTTCCTTTCTGAGGGAACCTTTTAAAAACCTCACTATAATAATGTATGTGGCTCGTGTCTGTGGTGGCATTGGAGACTGTAGAGTCACTGGAGACAGAAGACTGTAATGTAGTTAAGACTTAAGACATAATGGCAAAATTTGGCTGGTGAACCAACACAGCTGGCATACCAACATCAGCATGAGCTCTCAAGAGAAAATTAAGTAAAGTGAAGGAAAAAGTTTGATTGAATGTACACAGTTGGAGCTTTTAAACCTGCTCCAACTGTGACGAGCTCACTAGTAATGCTAGTTTCAAAACCTCGCATAGTTGAAAGATTTTTCATAGAACAGTTATTGAGGCAAATAAGGACTGATGAATTTCTCATATGAAGATCAGAAGGTAGCATAGGCCAAATTGTCAAGCTTAAGGTGTCTCTAAATTAGACCTTTTAAAAGGCTATTGCAAGGTACTTTTGTCAGTTGAAGCAAAATATTATAGTCTTTCTGACCCTTGAAAACTTGTTCAAGTTAAAAGGTCTTCATTTTGGTATGAATGATGCTCCAGCAACCTTTTAAAGGCTGAAAAGCTACTCCATTGACATTTATTCTTGTTGTCAAATATATATATATATATATATATATATATATATATATATATATATATGTATTTGTTGCCACTTTTGCATCAGGCTGATGAACACGGTGATGTAATCACACACAAGTCAACCAATCTAATCAAGTTACTTGCTTTTCATTATTAATTTCTGTTATTCTGAGAACTTGAGTACTGTGAATTATTAGCTGTGTTGTCTGACTAGAATATTAATCACTGTAGATTTGTAACAGCTAGCAGCTTTACTGCTAATAACATTATCTGCAAATATTTTATTTTATGGTATGCAGCAGTAACAAATGCTTATAGTACTCTGACAGTTCAATACAGAAATTTTCACAATATATTTAATGCTCTATTGTGAAAGGCTTTGATACTTTTAATACCATTACTGATACATCATTTCATGAAATTTCTGGCCTTTTTGTTTTCTTTAAATTCTTTTTATTTCCGATCAACATAATGCTTTTATAATAAACAATCAGCGTATTACTAAATAGTATATCAAAATAGTAGGCTATATTCCATATGTAGCATTATAAGGATTTATAGTTGTGTACAATGTACACATTATTTACTAGAGTAGTATGTAATCAGGAACGTAGCTCATATATTGAAGATAAGCAGAAAAAATATATTATAATAGGAGAAAACGCTAAAAGTTAATAGTATGTTTTTCAACCTGATGTTATCAGTAATACACTCAGTGACAAAAAAAAGTTAAGCACCCAGAAGGAATGGTCCAATTTGGGTATAATTTGGTATTGACCAGCAATGGGTATGTAAATGATTTGATTTGCAATGAGCTGGCACGTCCTCCCATGGCCAGCCAGTCCCCCCGATCTTTCCCAAATCGAACATGTGTAGGATCAGGTTGAATGTCCTCGAACCTGGCCCAAGACTTCACAAACATATCTTTTACAATATTTTCTCAGATGACCTTGTGATATGCAGTGAATAAAATCCAATCTTAACAACCTCACAGATAAGGCCAACACGATCTAAAATTGCAAATATTGAACATGTTAAAGTGGGGTGTGCTGACTGAATACTGTGTAAATGCAAGGCTGATCTAGCCAATAACCGCCAAACTGAGCTGTCGTCTACCATGTTTGATTAGTCAGATTTTTGAGAAATAACGCAAGATCCCAGGTTCTGACAGTCAGGATCACTGGTAGGTACTATGACTCATGAGCATTATGCTGTATTTGACTTAACTTGGAAAGTGAGAATTCTGTACTCAGAATTAATATTTGAGCTTGGAGTGTTTGCGAGACAAAGTGGTGAAAAACATGGATGCCTCCATGAACGCGTGTGCTTTGTTAGTAATAAGCAAGCCAGCTAACATTAATGATTTGATAGTCAGAAATTCTGAGTTACGAGTTTTAAGCAGGCACAGCATTAGTGTGTGGTTTGTTATATATGGTTGGGGGTTAATTAGTGAAGGACAATCTAAACAAAAAAAATATTGGTGAGCTCTCATTTTATAGCATAGCAATAAATCCTAGAATGTGGCTCAGGAATTACTGGATAAATGTCTAGATAGATACTTTTATATTCACAGTATATGAGGACACGTGTAGATGAAATGAAAGAATATTGTTTAAAAATCCAGTATCTGCAATTCTATAATTTCTGAGGTGAAATATTATCCATTCTCCTTGTTTTATTTAAATACTTGTGTACTACTGGCATTTTCTCTCTGGGACATGACTAATAGTGACACTGCTGGTGTAGCCAATATAGTGTTCCTTTCTACTCACAATTGCATTACATTGCATTGGACTGTACTTGAACCTTTTCCAAAGTTTAAGGGTTTAAGGTTTTTTTTTTGGTCATTTTTTTGTGAGTTTGGTCATTTGTTATGAACAAACACCAACCGCTAAGGATTAAAATGTTTTGATGTGCAGACCAGCATTTACTTTTACTCAGTTATACATTCAGTTTCCCTGATTTTACTTTTTAATGTTGTCTTATAGGCTACTAAGGGCAAACTTAATTATAGATGAGCTATGTATTGTACTCAAATATACTCAGACTGTTTCATGGAGAGAGAGAAAGAGATTTACCTCTCCCTTGTGTTGCAATAAACTTTGACGAGCAGGAAGGCAATACTAAGGGCATTATTGAAAAGAAAGCAAGTTAGACACAGTTGTCAAATTCCTGTAGCTCTGGTTTCCATTAGTAAGAACCTATACACAACCTATCATGTATTTCTCAACAATTTTAGAAAGAAGTATCGGTCACAGTATCCGTCTGTTTTTCAGCATTAACAAGAAATGAGCTTGCTTGTCCTGTGATAGGGGAATGCCAAACCAAAACGAATGTGATGGTGAACAAGGTTTGAATCAGCAGGGCCTAAAATGAGTCATTCTTTTTTTATGTAGGAAACCCATTTATGAAAACCTGGCGTCTATCCCTCTTCCTTGGTTGAACTTCCTTTTCCGAGTACTTCTCCCTGAGCAACAGGATGGCTGAGCTTAGTCACACTTGGTCCATTAGCTATGTGCAGCAGCAGTGATTTGACTTGGTAATCCAAGAAATGAAAGAGAGAAAAAATTTGCACCATTGTAATTGGCTACCGGTTGTATGCAGTGAATGAAGAGTCAGTGCAAAAGAGAGAACGAGACAGAAATGTGGAACTGCACTAAAGTTGGTGACACACTGGGATGTGAATGAGAGTGGAGAGAAGGAATGAATGATGCAGTGTAATTTGGAATATAGAAGTATCTTTCCACGAAGAGCTAATGTGTCACTGAAATGGTAATGTGTCAGTGAATCTGTTTTATGTCCCCTTACAAGACAATCTGTCTGTAGTTCCTTAGAGGATTAAAAGGAACAATTGGGATGCGTGCTGAGAGACATTGGGTGTGTGTGTGGGTGGATGTGTGTACTTGGCTTTAGTGAAAATTTATATACATAAAATTAATTGTAAGATCAAGGCTTTAATCATTGCTATATTTTAACCTCTTCAAAAGGATGGATATTTAGAGACAGTATGTTGTGTATTTCACTGTAACATGTGAATTAAGGTAAGAACTATAACAGAGGGTTGAGTTCATAAAACAATGCAATCTTCACAAAACTAAATAAACAGGACAAAACCAATATGGGGCTATGGTGTGTTCTCTTCCTAGCCACAAAACACAATAATCTCTGACTTGGAGCAAGAGAGCCAATGCCTTTACAAGAGCTCAGACTATAGAAGTATACAGCTATTTACTGTAGCCCATCTTTTGCTATGTACTTGTCAGCACCTCTCTACTCCATCCATCAGTAAAAATAGACCACCATCTTGCATGCAATAAGATAAAGAGGTGTAGGTGCATTATTCCAAATCACATGGTGTACAAATCAGCTGATTGATCTGCTTGGGGAAAGCTGAACACACTTGGTTTATTAACAATATATACGTGATGTCAGTCTCAAGCGAAAGTAGATGTGCAGATCTAAATCTGGGCATTCCTTACAGATATTAGTTTTTCTAACTCAACACCAAATTCTTTTTGCAACAAAGGCTCTAAATAAACTTGTACTTTAATGAATAAGTCAGTTGGCATGTACTTCTGCTTCTATGACACCAGGACAGGGAAGACAACCTATACTCCCTCTTGTCCATCATGTCCATAATCTTGGTTTTTGCTGGAACCTACGTCAGCAATCTACAAACCCTGACCCTCTGTTTTTAACACACATTACCTTCAATATTCTTAGACCTCTATAGTGCATCATCTTCAATATAGGTCTCTTTTGACTTCTTAGGGGTAATAAGACAGCAGCAAACCCCTTAAAGGTATTCTTATATACAGATCAAGACTGAGTGAGTCATCGGCCATAAACCATCTATAACCCTCTACCACCGCAGTTAATTACACGGTGGAGCTGTAACTATCTGACTGTTTCACACTCCAGTGTGTCCCTGTATTGTTGTGAGCGGTGTTCATTTTAAAATACAAAAAGTGAACCTCCTTTTATGCTAAGAATTGACGTAAGTCAGTGATGAACACAGCTCTCACAATATACAAGCTGCTCCCAATAAATCAACAAATACTCTTTTGACTCGGTTGATCCGTCTGAGTGAGTTCATAGTACAAAGTACACACCTGTGTAACTGATGCTCAAACTCAACTCAGACTATTCAACATAATAAAATATCAATATACAAAGTCTAGTTCATCTTATATTAAATCATCTTATATGAAAAACACAAAATGACCCCTTCTTGTGCCAACCTTCTGTCACCGTTGTTCTGAAAACCTCCAACTTTGCAGATTTCTCCCTTTTTGTTTTTAGCCTTCTCTAGCTTTATATTAAATATTTCAGTCATTTGGTCAGGGAAAGAAGTTTTTGGATACTTCCAAAAATACATTATATACTATAATTATATTTTGGATAGTTCTTGTTTACATCCAAAAAGGGGTGAGGTCCAATTTTGGATTAGATTTGGATTCATTTTTATCTTGTTTAAAGGAGACGGGTACGTTTAGGTCACAGCTTAGACAAGCTCAACTGCCTCACATTACATGTTCTGTTAAATACTGTTAGAAATGTACAGTGTTCCTGTTTTCTCCACTAGATGTCAGTCAACATTACATTAATATTGAATACTAACAAAGATAGGCTGTATAGAGGTAGGCACATGAACACAACATTTTGGGGTGCAATCTACCTTCACCACATAACACCCTGCCCACAGGCACCATTCTCTCTATGCCTACCTTGATGTTAACAGCTACATTCATAATCACACTCTAAGCTTTTATGCCATATGCCATATTCTACTGGCAAAATGGAGTCTACTAAAAAAAACTAAGAAATCAATTTAAAAAAAAAAAAGAAAAAAAGAGGCAACTTTAAAAGAAGAGTCAACATTAAATAATTCAAGAAGCCAACTTTAAAAAAAAAAAAAAAAAAAATTTTTAAAGAAAAATATAATTGAATTTCTACTGAATATGTAAATGGATACAGTCTGCATGTAAATATTATTTCAATATGGTAATGAGTCAGGTGTTGAGTTAATATTTAACTGATAAGCTTGTAGCAATGCTAACACTATTGTCGTGCATGGGTAAAAGGTCTAAAAGAGTGTGAGTGTCAGACAATTAAAGCAATAGTGAAGAATATTGTGCCCTTACCGACATTAGCCAACATTGGGCCAGTGGTGTTGGGATTGTTTTGAAAATTGTACCCTTGCCAATGTTGAGCCAACATTGTGACAACAGTGTCAAGGGTGTAATGAAAAGTGAGCCTTTGCCAACACTGGCCCAGCGTTTGCCCAAACAGGGTCAACGGTCAGAGGGTGGTTAGAACGGTGAAGCCTTAATCAGCATTCTATTAATTATGCATGTAATGTAGTAGCACTGTTTGAACGACAGAGGTCCCAATCTACACAACCCATAAAGTTGAAAATATATCGAGAGCATGAACATGATCATGTTCTTTCATGGGCAGCCTGCGAGATCTGCACTTGTGAAGTTCAGTAGCCAAGTTGCTCTGGATTGCAACGACCAATACACATTATACAATATGCAGTCACACAATAACATTACAATGACTTAAAAGAAGCTTGTTTGGAAGTGCCTATATAGTGATTTATTTGATTCCAGCCACATATTGCTCCAGTTTTCCTCTCAGTGCTCCTGATGGATTGAGGTTCCCTATGCAGTTGTCTCACACAAGGCCGCCTCTAGTCGGTGCCCACTGGGCAAGCAGCCATTGTGTCAGTGGCCTCTTTTCACTCTGTCATCATGCCTTTCCTGGCTGCCGCTCATCCCAACTTCCTGCCAGATTCTTGGTTTGTGATTTTCCAATAAAAATGTAATTTAAATGATGTATCACTTTCACAGACATGCAGTGAGAAGATTTGTTGAGCTACAAGGAGATGTAATTAATAGTCTAGATGAAAGGGGCCCCTCTGTGTCAGAGGAGCTGTTGCAACAGAACATGGTCAGTTATGCTGGACTTTAGCTTAGCTCCTGGTGTCCATATCTGAACCCTGGGGAGATGACATGGAACCAAATGTTTACCTTGTGATAGAGGATTTTTGGTTTTCTCCTTTCTTCTTAGTACACTGCATGCACTAGATGGTGTAGAAACAAAATATGCTGACTTACCATACAACTCAATGTTTTGTTTTGAGTGCAATGAAGTATTTGTTCAAGACCTAACAAGAAAATGACTTTAAATGACATTAGATTGCAGCAACAGTACAATTATTAAGTAAGATTTTGTTAGGGAATCTGCTATAACACTTTGTAAAACTTAAGGAGATAGCTGTCAGCCTTTAGTAGTTTAAAAAGCAAAGAAAAATAGTGTTCTTGTGCTGGAGGCAGTGCGGCTTCCAGAAAAAGGAATCCTTTAAGAACTAGGCAATGTTCCTCCTGTTCTGAAAGCTGAATGCTGTGTTATTGAATGAGAGAATTTCCAAATATACGAGGTAAAAAAATGAATAACTATAGCTTTGCTAATTAATTTTTCCTTTCTTCTATGCTACCACAAATACAAAGTCAGGTAATGACCATGCAATATGAAATATACATGATTTTATAACTTTGAACTGCCTATAACTTTGTTTCCTGCACTGATACATGCTTGTATTAGATCATTTTACTATATTTTCAACAATAATAATTGAATTCCCCCAAATTGTTAATGGCTTGTTTTTATAGCAGTCATGTTGCTCACAAAAGTTAGTTTCATTGAATAGTTCAGTCTAATGTCTAGTCAACTCTATGCGACTTTCCTTAATTTTTTTTTCTGGAATATGTCATAGAGGAAAACAACTTAGTTAATATGAAGAAATTTCTTGCAAGAAATAAAAAAAATAAATAAACACCCAATGAAATGTGTTAAAGAACCTGCAGTAGACTCAACTAACTTTTCAAGATATGCCTACATACAGTGGATTAAAGTAGAGTTTAGAAAATCAGATACACCAGAATTTAAAAAGAAGGTATTTAAGAAAACAAAATGCAAAGCCATTCAAGACTGAGGTAAAAAAAACTATTGATAGCGTAAACATAGTATATGAAGCTCTTTCCTACACACAAGGTGTGATGGCCTTGTAGTGGCTAAGAGGTGGACCGACAATGTCCTCAATGAGGGAATGTAATGAGATAATGGAATCAGAAAAGCAATGTTCTTAGTCTTTGGCGGTGGCCTCCAGTCATGCCCCTGAGCTGAATAAGTTTTCCCAGAGACTGCTCGTCCCTCCAGAAAAATGTACAAATGGAAATGAGATCTTTGACTGTTTTAAAAGCCAGATATCTGTGGTGAATTTATCTTAATCTACTGCATAGTCTTTGCCTATTTACTGTACATATATGATGAATTTTCATTTATTCTGTGACTTGGATCAGTTCAGGAAAGTACTTAATATTTGTTATAGACTCAAGGTCCATCAGGTATCAGTAAGCAGGTAGCCAAGTATTATAGATTATATTAAACAGTAGCTTTCTATATTTGGAAATGCATATATATCTGTTTAATTCAGATAACTCTTTTTTGCTCTTTGAAAGTGGAAATGTGTGTTTGTAGCTTTTTGTGCCTATTCTGACCTTGAGACCATGTGTGTAGGATACTCCCCTTTCTAGCTTAAACAAGAAATATATGAAAAGTGAGTGAACTGCATCCGTATAAATAGGGCAATATCAGTTTGAAGTGGTAATGTTTTGTTTTGCACAGCACCACTTTTGACTAGTGTTACTGACACTAAACAGAATGGAACATCTGTTTTGAAGCAGAGAATAAATGCATGCGTCAAGGAAATAATTTATATAATTGACATACAGTGGAAGTTTTTGTGTTTTATAACAAATAAGCAAAGACTAATTATATCAGATCTTTTTCCACCTACAATGTGATACAGGGTGGTGCAGTGGTTAGCACGGTCACCTCACAGCCGACTGGAGGCTTGCTGTGTGGACTTTGCATGCCCCGTACCTGTGCGGGTTTCCTCCGGATTCTCCGGTTTCCTCCAATAGTCCAAAGGTATGCAAATTAGGTCAACTGGCTACTCTAAATTGCCCATAGTTGTGAATGTGAGGGTTATTTGTTTCTGTCTTAGCCCTGCGATAAATTGGTGACCTGTCCAGGGTGTACCTCACCTCTTCCCCGAAGTCAGCTGTGATTGGCTCCAGTTTCCCTCCGACCCTGACAGATAAGCGATATAGATAATAGATGGATAGATGTATGTAATACAGCAACCAACAAAATAAAAGAGAAAACTATTAGAAGTGTTTTAGGGAAATAAAAAAGACCTTGTTGAGCAAGTGTATATATCCCTTAACTCAGGGGTCTTCAACCTCATCCACAAAGACGCAGCGTGGATGCAGACTTTCATTCCAACCAGGCAGGAGTTACACCTGTTTCCACTTGTCTGATCAGTTCATCTGCTCCAATCGACTATCAAGTGCAGCTCCAATTTGGCTAGAATGAAAGCCTGTAACCACAATGGCCATTTGTGGACCTCTGCCTTAACTAATACTTTGTTAAAGCACCTAAAGTCTTTTTTGGGTAAGGGTCTACCAAATTAGCACATCTGGATTTGGCTATTTTATTCCACTTTGCACAGCCATCTTCAAGTCATTTAAGTTTTTTTGATAGCATTTAGAACTGTGGCCAGATTGGACAATTCCAAAATGTTGATCTTCTTCTTCTAAAGCCATAATTTTGTTTGTTTGAATTTTATATTTATCATGCTAGAGGTTTTCTTTAGCTGTCTAAAAGAGGGCTGCAGGTTTTCTTTTCGTTCCATCGTCAATATACTGTAACTGCAGTGCTACCTAAAGAGAAGCAGATCCATAGCATGATGCAACCAGTACCATGCTTCATGATGGGTACAGTGTTCTTTGGGTACTAAGCTGTCTTGTTTTGCACCTTTTAGAATGATCTATTTTTTAGAGTTCTACCTTGGTTGCATCAGACCATAACACATTTTGCCACATGCTTTGGGGTGATTTAACTGTAGCTTGAATTATTTGTGAGAAAAGAGTTTTTGCATGGGCAAACAAGAAATCAGCCCTGAACCACAGAATAAGGGCTGTTTATTCAACTTATAGTGACTGACATATTCACAGTACTAACCAGATCACAAATGAGATGCTGGATGTTGAACTGAAGGTATCCCAATTGACAGCCTATCAAGGAGAAATGGCACAATGAGGTGGTGCAAAAAAGGCAACAAGGCCAGAGACTAGGCCAAGGCCCTGGAAGGAGGTCAAAATATGGCAACACATCAGGCAACAAAAGTTGGTATAACTTTATTAACAAAAAATAATTTTAATGGTCATGATGCAAGATGATGTTCGGTCAGAGTGCAGAATAGCAATGACAACATACTAGTTTCTAGCGCATCACCTGGGCGGACAGCAATAGAAGGAAGATATTAATGTTCAAATATTAGTGCAAATTTTCTACCGCATCTGAAAACTCCACTTTCACCCTCTAGATCAATGGAAGAAAATGTCTTTTTTTTTAAGTTGGGGAAATGTTGAAATTTAAATAATATGTTTGTTATTTTTAGGAATGTAAAAATCATTGCTCTGTAGATTTTCATGAGAGAAGAGTTATAAACTTAACATGTTGCTTTTTTGGTGGTAAAGGAACTCCAGATATCCATTTGGCATTGTTCAAAATTGACATTGAGATTCAATTATGCAATATCCGATATTCTGTATAACCACACAATTGTGATATTGCTTTTATATGTTTTTATATTTTATTGCTTTTTATATTTTAAACAATTCTACAAACAATAAATTAATATTCAGTAAAATTTCTAGCTCACATTGATTTCTACATTCCTGTTAAAGGTGCTTCCCTTTACCTTTTTCATCTTCATCTGACAAGCTTTCATATTTTAAATTGAAAGTTATATTCATGAAAAATGTATCCTTTGCCATGTCTGTTGACGCTAACATTACTATAGTAACTGTTTTGAACTAGGAAGTGGAATTTTATGTGGTAAACACAGATGAGTGGCGTGATACACACAGTGAAACATCCCAGTGGGATCATAAGAAATATAACTGTATTATACAGTTAATTACACTGTGTATGTTGAAACTCCTGTGCCTTCCTGTTGTTGACTCTGTTAAAGCATCCTTCAGTCTTTCTATGGGCCTTAATCCCCAGCACTAATTCTGGTCTGTTTTTACTTTAGGGTAAATGGTAGACATGGACTGCAGTGTCCCTAAGGTATTGTGAATCCTCTGGCAAGTTTTTATGTTTCGTGCCACTTGAGTGTGAGTGCAGCAGGTTGATGCAGAGTTTTGTTAATAATTTAATATTTTTTCGTCTTCAACAAGCACGAGACATAAACTGCACTTTATGCTATCTAAATTAGACACTATCTAAATTTCTTG
Source organism: Notoglanidium macrostoma (assembly GCA_030068235.1). Lineage (NCBI taxonomy): Eukaryota > Metazoa > Chordata > Actinopteri > Siluriformes > Auchenoglanididae > Notoglanidium > Notoglanidium macrostoma. The sequence continues at coordinate 4,166,267 of JAQQZR010000006.1, read as the reverse complement.
CCGACCATGTCTCTACAGTTCCTATAAAACATTGGCAGTTTAACGTCGACAGTTGTTCAACTACGTGCCATCAGTCCAAAGGAGGTAGCTGTAGCTTGGGGATAGCTAAGATCCAATTCTTCAGACTCTTGTTCTTCAAAGATCATCTCTCCCTTCAGTTGACTGAGATTTGAATCATTAGATGTACTGAAACAAAAGTGAAAAGTCTCAACATAGACTTCTCTCTTTGATAAGATGAATTATTCTATAGGTAATTTGAGACTATATTTATATATTTAGACTATATTCATATTCAGCCCCACTAAAGAGCTCAGTCAAACAATCAATTTTTTTAAATTTTATAATCTCTTTTTAAAAATATGTAAGCTGAAAAAAGTGGACCCATAAACTGTCCACAGACCTCTTCCTTTCATTTGTGAGTGCTTTGTTTGAAGCAATCAAGTGTCCACCACACATTTTAACAGAATTATTTTGCTCAGACCACCAGTCTGAGAGCATGCTGCTCTCTTTCTGCTTGCTGAAAATGGACGGTTCATTATACTTTTTAAAAAAATGTATACTGTACAGTTTCCCCTTGAAGAAGCTCTCGTCTGACTGGCTAAACACAGTGTGGCAGCCACTTTCATTTGTGCTCATTTGAAATTTTCTGAAGTTATACCGCTAGCAAGATCTGAACTGCGGACAAGGCTGAGTCATGTGGATTTCGTACGTGGAAGCTAGAAAGAAAACATCTGGATAAGTATTCTCTAAATTAAAGAATAAAGCTTATATACTCACATAAACTCATTTTCCTATTACAGATAGTGTTTGAAATCATTAAACATGAACAGCAACAACAACAAATGTGTATGAACAATGAACTTATTCACACACACACACACACACACACACACACACACACACACACACACACACACACACACACACACACACACACACAATCATATCTTCATAGTGGGCAGTATCACACCAACCCAGTGTGAATTATTTTTGTATATCAACATACCGGTCATATTTTATTCCTTGTGTATTGTTTGAAGCTGGATGTGAGATAGAGATGAACCCCTTCAAATACACCTCCTGACTTTTTGAAAAGATGTGTCACGATATGCAAGTTCACACGTCCCACTAGACTGGTAAGTCAGTGCAAGGTATATTCCTCTGGTTTTTAGTCATGTACCGTACATGTTCCTGACAATAAAATGGTCATAGAAAATTCATGTCCAGTTGGGATTGTTTACCAACAATGTAAAGGGAACTCCTGTATTAATTTAATAGCAACAACCTTAATCTCTCACAATAAAGCTTAGTATTACATTTACATCATTTGGCAGACACCCTTATCCAGAGCGACTTACATATGTCTCATTTATACAACCGAGCAGTTGAGGGTTAAGGACCTTGCTCAAGGGCCAGTAGTTAAGCTTGGCAGGTCTGGGATTTGAACTCATGACCTTCTGATCACTAGGCCCATGACTTAACCACTGAGCCAAGACAGATGTAGATGATGGAAAAATATTGGCAGGTACTGCATGTTGTATCAGAACACATACAGTATGAATACAAAATCTGATAGTACAGGTATACAGCGGAGGAGGATAGAGCAAGACGTAGAGGCCACAAATACAGAGAGAGGTAGAGAAAGTGCAACTAAGCACCAGGCAATAAGAAGTCAAGGCAAAATGGCTGAACTCTAAGAAGGAGCTTAGAAGTAATCTTATAAATACCCCTTTAAGCCTATATTTATTGCATATAATGGGTCAGTGTTTGCAAGTTGGTGTTTTTGTTCTGGGAAACAGTAATCCTCTTTAATCAATTCAAACCGCTCATATTGTTAACCCACCATTCAACTATGAGGGACTCTCATAACTAACAATAACTAATGCACTCAGATGCAGAAGTACTTCTATTACCTCATTGTCTGCCCATCATACACCCTTACTAAGAGCTGAGACCCCCTAAGGGTTAAGTCTAAAAGTCTTCCTTGGATTAAACTCTTGACCCATGTACAAGCTTTGTCTGAATAGCATAAACATGACCTTTTCTTTCTCACCAGACTACAAGTCTGACAGTAAGCTAAACTAAAAACTACAATGCAAAACTAGACCAAAAGAGTGGAACCATCATATGCATCAAGTGTACCTTTAGGGGGAAATTAAATCAATTCAAGTAGTGGCAGAGAGAAAGAAAGTAGGTATAGCTTAATTTTTGAGGTGTGTTTGCAGGGTGCTAAATTTCTAAAACATGAGCTACCTGAACACACCAAGGTAGTGGTGATCCAGCAAATGGATAGGGACCGAAATGGTCCTGGAACAAGTATATACAGAAGGGTTGATTGCCATTATATAGGGCTAAAAGATAGATTTGATGAAAATGGTACAATGAGAGATTGCAACCATGGGACACCACTGGAGACTGTTTGGTCCATGTGCTGTTCTACTTGCTTTGATAGAGGCTTCACATGCACCATTTCTTGTATAAAAAGTAGGTATTTTAAAAAGCTTTTTTTCCACATTGCTGTACTCCAAAACCCCATAACTCTCCTGAAAGCTCTAAGTGCTGCTTTTTTTAAAAAAACTAGATCGAGAGAAGGGCATTTTAAGGCTTGTTTATACTTCATCAAAGATGCAGGCAGGTATACTGTATTTGTGTCATGACATAGAGAATGAGTTTATGAATATGTATAGTTCACATAGAGTCAACATGCAGACCTCAACAAAAATTGGTTAAAGAGGAAAAATATAGACCCAAGCCACTTGACTCCAAACAACAAATGGACAAATTCCAGGTTTTTAATGCAAATCATTTGTTTCAATTTGTTTCAGAATACCCTGCATTGATCCTTGATTTTAGACAATGGGATATTTTTATGTGGAATGTGCTGACAAACACATAAATAGGAGTACTGGTGTAATTTACATTCTGTGGATAGAGCTGTGCTAAAGCTTTTTTCCCATTAGCTTGAATTTCTTTCATTGTGGAATCTACACTGTAAAAAAACAAAACAAAACAAAAAAAAAGGTCAAAAGTATGGAAGCAGGGGTGCCCATTCATTTACAGTAAAATAATGTTTTCATAAATGATGGTTATAAAATATAAAAACAGTTATTTATGTTCACAGAAATGCAAATTTCTACCATATATTATATGTATACATATACGTACATATACATGTACATATACATATATTTTGTAACACAGAAAATCATTTTAAAAATGATCTTTTAAGAACATTTCTATGAAGAAATGGTTATCTGCTTTAAAACATCTGTAAAAACACAGTTTACTTTAGTAATTAAACAATTTCATTAATTATACTCCATCCATCCATCATCTATACCGCTTTATCCGTCTGGGTCGCGGGGAAACTGGAGCCAATCCCAGCAGTCGTTTCGGGCGAGAGGCGGGGTACACCCTGGACAGGTCGCCAGTCCACCACAGGGCCAACACAGACAAACAGCCACACAAGCTCGCATTCACACCTATGGGCAATTTAGAGTAGCCAGT
>JAQQZR010000006.1:4092849-4135340 GCA_030068235.1 Notoglanidium macrostoma | reverse complement strand
ACACACACACACACACACACACACACACACACACACACACACACACCCCCACAAAAAACAAAAAAAAAACCCACTGGTGTAGTGGTTAGCACTGTCACCTCACAGCAAGAAAGTACCAGGCTTGATCACTGGGTCAACCAAGGGTTCCTTTCTGTGCAGAGTTTGCATGTTCTCCCTGTGCATGTGTTGGCTTCCTTCTCCCACCCAAAGACATGCGGATTGGGGCAAATGACTACTCTAAATTGCCCATAGGTGTGAACGTTTGCTTGTCTCTGTGTTACCCTGCGATTGGTGACCTGTCCTGCAATTAGTGTTCTCCGCCTTTCGCGCAAAGTCAGCTGGGATTGGCTCCAACTTCCCTGTGACCTACAATGAATTAGTGGTATAGAAAATGAATGAAGGAATTTTGCAACCAAAAAACGAGGTGTTAAATTTACTGCAAAAATAGTTCTCATTTCTTATTTCATTTCATATCTCCCCTCTTTACAATTGATACTGTACAGTATAAACACTCCTAATGTGAAGAATGTGGGAGTTCTTCAAGGCTGTATCCTCCGAATACACATCAGCTGAGACCGAGTGTGTCTGCCTTTGGTGCCATCTGTTTGTGGGGTTTGCTGGTATTTACAGATTGACAATGTAAAATGCAACACAACAGTGCAGCAAGTATTAAATTAGTTGGTAAGGAAAAGTGCTAGAATATGTAAATAATCAACCTGTAGGTAGTAAGTCATAGAAACAGCAATGAAGTGTCCCATTTTCTAATTTCCCCTTGTTTACAAGATAGGCAACTATGAATTACATTCAATCTGTGTTATGGAAACTTTCTTTTAACCCTCCTGTTATGTTCCGATCAAATTTGGTAAATTAGCCTTTTTTTTTTCCCTTTATCATGACTGACAGTTTCTTTCAATCTGAGTGGGGTAAAAATGAATGGCTTTGTCTAGACTATGCTTCTGAACACTAATTAAAAATTTTATCATAACTAGTCACATTGACTTTTCAGTGGCTCAAATGTTTGACATCTGTGGTGTTCTGGTCAGATCCGACTGACCGTAGTAAATGAATGGACCAGAATATAAGAACAATACATGCAGAATAAAAAAAATGTGTCTGTCTCTTTCTCACACACCCACACTCACACACAGCCAATGCCAATGTGACTACACACCCTTGTGCATGAACACCCATGTGGACTGACTGAATTTGAAAATAAAATGTTGAGTTGTTTTTTTTTTTTTTTACTATGCAGCACTGTTCATTTTGCCTCATATTGTAATGAAGTGTGTTGTTTGCAATCTAACCTACCAGTATTTCACAATCATGATTTATAAGCAAAGTATTTTTTCTGGTCTTTGGTCTACTTTACCTTAAATAAAACATCATTTTTGCTAGTTTTAGTCCGGAAAGAGTGGTATAATTCTGCAGATATTTATACAAAAGCACTCCAAGAGGGCGTATATTTCCCATGACTGCACTGGTTATTTCAATTCTTAGTCTGAAACAGTTACTACAGTAGCGGTAGCTTTATCAGCAGTTCATCAGCTGCCATAGCAAACGACTTAAAATATGAAAGTTTGTCAAACAAAGATGACAAATCAATGTGCGATAGCTAGCCAGATAGCCAACGTGCCATAACGTGAGTGTGGCTTCTTCGGGATTTGTTAATTTCTTGTTTAAAAAACACTGTTTTATAAAAGCAATATCACACTCACAGGTGTGAGGTCATACTTCAGGTGCTTGCTAAAGTAAGTGAGGTTTATTCAGCATAAACTCCAAAAAGGAATGTGTGGTTGTGTTTTTTAACCTTTAATATCAATTACAGACCGCAAAGCTAGAGTATATGCAAATCTTATAACCTCTTAAGTATACGCAAATCTTACAACTCGGTGTCATCTCTCAAACATCGAACTACTGACTGATAGACATGAACTGGTCACATTTCTAAAGAAAATTAAAGTCGTGAGCTGTTTTTGGCAAATCATATCAATTTTACCAACATGTTAAGAAACCAAAAACCAAATTAATGAAGCGGACTAAAGTGATACCTGGGAAGAATGAGCAGTTACAGGCTTTCAAAAGAGACAGATGAAGAGCAGAAAGAATATGGTGGTAAACTAAACTAACCATTCACCTTGAAATCTTCACAGACTCGACAGACAGACTGTATATAACATGGTAATAGGTTTTGAGAGGTAACAACACTCATTCAAAAATTATCATTGCCAGTAGGAATTTCCCAAGAATATTATTTTTAACCATTGATATCTTAAATATTTTCCACCAGCTGTGGGTCCACATTTACATTCCTTAATGTGGTAACACCTTTCTTGATAGAGCAATTTTTTTTAACGCTTGGCAAAAATTAGCTTCTGGAAAGCACAATATTTATTCAGCAAATCACACACACTCACACGTGTGCGCACACACACACACACACACTTCCCCACTTCTAGTTTCTTCACACTAAGAAGAGGTGCCAATATTTGTTCAATAAATATTGCATTATAGTTTGAATGCTAATAGCGTTTCTGAATTAGGTTTTTCTTATTGTAAATAGATGAAAAGACTTTCTGATAGTCGTCAAATGAATTAGTAAAATGTGTCCAAACAAAAAGCTCCATCACAATATCCGTCGCACTATTCTGTTTCCTGTCAGTGACACACACACACAAATAAAATTAATACTGTTGATTACCTGATCAACTTTCTATCCAGTAGTTTGTTTTGGATTCAGCGATTAAACTTAAAATTCTCTCAACATCCCTAGACAGTCTGGCAACGCACGTTAAATCTGAGATGTGTGTCCTGAGTGTTATACTTAGCTTTAATTCTTATATCTATAATTATATCAAAGCAGCTTTCATCTCAGAAACGTTCTCTAATTTGGGCCACACTTCACACTGATTAGATGTCTCACACTGGGGAAATCTTTGTTTTCTCAATTATTGCAATGCTTTTATGCTGGTTTACTCACACAGATCCCGGAAAGATGCAGGAAAAGTACACGTGTACAATAAAGATATTATATTCCAATGCTGGTGGCACTTCAGTGGTTACTTTTGTCATACAGAATAGATTTTCAATTACATTTACTTGGTTTTAAGGATTAAGCTAGCGCTGTAGGAAGACAGGTGCCTCCTCTTGCAGAGCACAGTTTGCACTCTGCCATCATGAACATGCAGTTGGTGTCATTTTGTGTCGTCTGCTCATTAGTGCAACAACATATCATACACTAGCGCACCAGAGATGAATGCTTTAAGATGACATGGGAAGCCAAGATTGCTAAAATTTCATTAAAATGCTGCAGTGAAATGTTGCTATCCATTCATTATCTACACTGCTTATCTGTCATTGTCACAGGGAAGCTGGAGTCAGTCCCGGTTAACTTCAGCTGAGAGGTGAGGTACACCCTGGGCAGGTTGCAGGGCAAAAACATGAACAAATAACGATTCACACTTGTGGACAATTTAGAGTAGCCAGTTGATCTAATCTGCATGCCTTTGGGCTGTGAGAGGAAACCTGAGCATCCGGAGGAAACCCACGCAGGCAGCTCAGGTTTGAACCCAGAACCTTCTTACTGTGAGGTGACAGTGCTAACCACTGCGCTGCCCAAAATGTTGCTATATTAAATGTAATATGTCTAAATTATTCATGAAATTCACTTCTTTAGCAAATCAGTTCTTACTGCAAAACTGCAATATTTGTTCATTCAGAGTTTTCAGCGGACAGCACAGCCTCTGAAATCTCCGTTCCTTGGAAATCTCGTTTGAAGCCCCTAGCACACCACCCACAAAAGGCAAGTGAAGCACGGCTTCATGTTCCCTGTGTTTTAATGGGAAAAATGATGAACGTTCCTAAGACTACAGGCTTTTAACACATCATTTTGGGTCCCGCCTGGATGCATGGCTTCTCTCCGGGTAATTGGAAGCATCTCAGCTTTAGTGGTTAGTGCACTATTTGCTTGTCCTGTCTGGATGGATGACTTCTCCATATGCTTATTAGAAGATCTCTCAAAGGGGCTGAACCTTGTAACCAACTGCCAATCACTGAAACTGTAATGAACAGGAGCAGACATCTCAAACGTAAACATATCAGCACCAGTCAGACATAGAGCTTAGCGCTGCAGTGGATCGGTCAGTAGACTAATCCGTGTTTAATTGTTATTTAATTAGTAAATATGATAAATACATAGTAAAGTTATGTTTAATTATTTGCACTCATTTTTTGTTTCTTTATAGGTCTAGATATCTAGCTGTCACGACCTCCTTTAGTGAAATCGAGCTATAGTTAGCAGCTTAGCCGGCAAACACTCCTAATTTTGATTTTGGAAAAGTCTTTTTGATGCTTTAACTAATAGGTGGAGAATGAGAATTAAACAGGAGGTCAGACCTTCAAATGAAACGGATGAAACAGGCCACGCCACATACTATACTTCGATAACGGACACCTGTGCTTCCACTATTTTATACCCACCAGCTGCCGCTGTAGCACACAGAGTATCACGTGGTATGGCAGCATTTTTAATGAGTATCAGAGTGATACCTGATCTCAGTATTGCTACTGGTACATTCCTGGTCTTAACATAATTCCAACTCATTCCTCAATCACTTTTTAACTTGATCCTGCATTTATAGCACACAGTAAATTAGTAACTCATGCTGTAAACCAGCAGTTCTCAAAGTGGGGCTTGGGAGTCCGTGAAGCATAGTCAGGGGGTACGTGATTTTTATCTTAATTTATTTATTTAGGCTAATTCCAGTGGAAAAACAGGACACAGTAAAAAAGCACTTAGTTATTAGCCCTTGAATTTTATGAGTTTAATTCGTAACCTCAATAACTCAAAAAAAAAAAAAACAAGCAGGCCTATGCGTAATATCTACTCGGCCCTAATTTGTTCTGTCAGTGGAAAGTTCAGGAAAGCTATATACCCCTAATAAAGAAGGAAAAAACACATATTGAACATTCTTTAAATCATTTAAAAAATCATCCACAATCATTATTTTACAGTTAAAGGGCTGCCTGGCTACAAGAGTTTGGAAAAAAAAAAATCCAGGATTAAAAGAGATGCTCAGGTCACGTCACGTGACTTTAATTCGCCAGTTCAATCTTCGACCCAGCGATTCGCTATGCAAATATTTGGTGACTCCGGCTTTGCTGATTGGTCCGTGATCTCACGCGCAAGTTCACCTGAAACAAACCGCAGGCGCGTGCAGAACTGAACAGCTACGTGTCTTCTTCAGAGACCCCCCCATAAACACACACACACACACACACACACACCGGTGTGTGTCTCCTCCGTAATGCGATTACTCTCGTGTCACGGGGATTTAAGGGTCATTTCGGAAAAATCGTTGCCAACGGCCGTGGAGGTAGAGTTGGACATTTGGACAACACTTTTTCTTTTGTCTTTTCTTTTCTTTTGTTTTTTTGCAGGACAGAAATTAGCTGGAGAGTTTGAGCGTATAAACCCGCCTATGGGAGTGTTTACTGGTGTAGCGGAGAGTAGCGCACACACACACACACGCGCACGCACGCACACACGCGCAGAGGGCGCTAGTGTGTGGCGGAGGAGCATTTCTACATTTCTACAGGATGTGCTCGCTTCTCAGGCACTTTCACGCCGTGTCTGAAGGGGATTACCTGCCTTTCCGAACTAGCATGGTAAGACTTTTCCCGTGCGTTATACAGATCCTGTATTAATTCCTCTGTATTAAAGCGCGAGACTAACAGAAAGTGAGGCGGAATTTTGTAGCAGGTGGACTTGGCACTGGCTCGCGCCTTGTTCCGCTGACAGACCGACATCATGTTCGTGGCTGGATCGGATCATGAACCTAAGCTGCTTCTCGTTTTAATAATTGTGTTTGATCTCAGTGTGCACTATAAAAATTTTGCTGTGTGTTGAATTGTAATGTATTGCACAGGATAGACCTAGTATTTTGCATGTCATGATACCCGAAAGCGCAAAAAAAAAAAAAAAAAAAAAAAAAAAAAAAAATTTCTAATTTATACCTTAAGATATTCACTTTAGGGTTACTTGAAATCATTAAAAAAAATCATATATATGTATATGTATATATATATGTTCAGAGTATATTTATACTGTGCATCAAACCAGTTTGCATGCATGCATGAGGAATTGGGGGATTATGGAGCACTTCATCCAATTAGCACGAACATCCTCCACCAATCTGTTGCCTTGCAACAGTGTAAAAGTAGAAGTAGTATTGATTGAGATGAAAGTGCGTATTGAGAGTGAAATCCATTGTGGCTGGATTGTAGATGGATGGAGTAGCACTGCTCACTGCTCACTGTAGCTTATAAACCTTACTTATTTCATCGTTTGGTTTTTCCTGGAATGTCCAGGCTGGATTGAGGGAGTAAAGCTTATAGGAAAGGAGATTAATCTTCAAGGCAAAAAACTGTGATACACCACCTGCTTCCACTTTGAAGCGTTGCTTGTCTTGAGTATTGTTTATGGTCAGTGTCACCTCGTTTTTAAGCATATTTATTGTTTCTAAACTTTAAACTATACTATACTGTACTGTGCTATATTATGCTATACTATACTATACCATAACGTACTATACTATACTATACTTTCATTGCTGTTTTTACACCCTTACTGAGCTTCTGAATACATCCGGACCCTCTTCCCCTGTTATATCCAGAGACTCGCAGGCTGTAACAGGAAGTAGGGAAGCCATTCGTTTTCCAACAAACTGCCCGGGTGATTTTAATAAAATGGATAGCCGGCAGGGCAACAGAATGTAATTATCCCACCACATGCTGTGGCTGCTCCCTGAATAGGGTAAAACCCTCTTCTACTAAAGGACCCATGGGCACATTATACTCTCCCCCCTTCTGCTCATTAATTATTGACCCACGCTACACACGAACACTAGCATCCTGTCATGGTGAGTCATTCAACTGACTCTTTCAAACCAGCCTGTTCAAGTGAATCGAACGACCGCGTACGAGTCTTTTGATTCACCGTTCAGACAGGGATCTGGAAATATTGATTTACGCCACTGTTATTACACATAAAAACAGGCCTTATAATAGTGTGAAGGATTAAAGCATGCTCAATGGTACGGTTCCTTTTTCGCTTGTCTGTTACACTTTTCTTTTGTACCTTTATTATGGATATTTCACCTGGAAATGTGAAAACATGTTACTGTGCAAAAGTGTTAGACACCCTATGTCTTCTAGTGCAAATTTTGTTATAGATATTCATTTTATGAATCCTGCAAGACTGAGTCAGTACAAAAACATTTCAGATTTCCAAACATTACTTTTTCGGGGGGGAAAAAAAAATATATTTGAAAAATGTCGGTATTTCAGTAAAGATAGCAACATATTGCATAAGAGATGACTTTTAAGACAAAAAAACCAAAACAAAACAAAACAAAACACACACACACACACACACACACACACACACACACACACACACACACACACACACACACACACACACACACAAAGAAGGCTCCTGGGTTTTGCTGCAAAAAAAAAAGAAGCAAGTGTGACAGTCAAAGTCTCCAGAAGAACTGCGGTAGATTCTCCAAGATGCTCAGTAACATTTACAGCACATTAAAAAAAACAATGGTCTGTTACACCAAATATTGGCTTTGTTTAGTTTATTACTGTTTACTGCACTTTGCAATATTTCTCTTTTAGGCAGATAGCATTAATTTCATTATTTTTGAAGTCATCATTAATTTACAGCATTTCTTTGCATGTACTGTACTGTAATGTACCCTTAAAAAGATATAACCCTTTCATGTATAAATTATTTATACACATATCGCGATTCTTCCAATGTTTTTCTTTTTTACACATAAAATTGCATGAATTTTGACTCAGTGAAATATTAGTAAAAATATGAGTAAAAAGTGAAAAAAACTGTATGCCTGAAACAACAACAACAATAATAATAATAATAATAATAATAATAATGTAAAGTAGAAAATGTAATACTGATGACAAATTTAGAAAACATAAAATTTGCATCTGACAAAAACAGATTAAAAAAAAGAAAACAAACAAAGAAAAAAACTACTTTTTTAACCAAGGCATTCAGCGGAGTCTGACTTTTTGTTATTTTTTAGAATTTGCTTTATGTAGAAGGTTAACACAGATTGAGAAAGACAAATAGCCTAGACAGCTACAGAAGACTACATTAATTTACAGAAATGCTCTCAAGTGATTTGGATGTGATTTGCGTCTCATGTTTTTGTAAAATATAAAGAAAAACCCTTAAATTGACTGTCCATAAGTGTGGACACTATGCATGAAATGGTAAAGGTACCTTTTCGGTTTAGAGTAAAGCTGTAAATTGACATTCTGCCATGGTTGGGTCCTTGAGCAAGACTGTTAACCTTCCGCTTAGTCGTATCTTGGCTCAAATGTAAGTTACTGTTTTTAAAATCATCACCCAAATGAGCAAACGTACCAGGTTATGCTATTTTACACTACGTAAATACTGTAAATATGTTTACTGTAACTCTTTTTACAGTTCTTTATTGACTCATTGATTCTATACTAGTTGTATACTTTCTTTATTTCCTCATTTACAGAGCCAGGGCTGTGTACAAGCGCTAGATATTTTACACAGAATGGACAGCTAGCGGACCCATCAGGAAATATTCGCTGAATTTGACAAAAAGTGTATTGGATTAATACACCTGCACCTTTAAGTGTACGCATTTTGTAACTTTTGTGTATCTTTTACCTGGAAAGCTGCATGAAGTCTAAAAATGTACATCATATCGACATTTCCAGGTGAAATATATCTATTAAAGGTACAAAGATAAGAGTAAGGAAACATCCCGATGAGTAGGAGTACCATGAGTGTGAATATATCTAAGACTACATATAAAATTCATAATCCAGTTTTACTGCACCGCATTGCAGGCTGTTACAAGTCAAGCATAAGACTGTCTGAAGTAATATAAAAAAAAAAAAGAGGCAGGTTTGATGTTGCACCTAATTACATTCAGTTTAAGCGTATTAAAAACTTTAACCCATGTGCTACCGAGACGTCGCTACACCGAACGTCGGTAGAACTTCAAACAGTTCAAACCAAACTGATATTTACAGGCGTTCCTAAGGCGACTGAATCATGATACAGATTTTTAATCTGAATAACCAAAGATGCATTTGATTACCTGAGTAAAGGCATGAGGTTATGTATATCTGATCAGAAGATATACAGTAGAGAACACTAAAAATTCTGATAGCATGCCATCGCATGTCCCAATATCTGCGGTAAAATCTTAAAAAACCTAGCAATACAGTCACAACACAAAAAAACGTCCCTTAGCAGCTAGAGTTTTCATTTCGGATAAACCGTCAGTGTTTTCTGGCATTTCCTTTTTCTTTTCAGAGATGTACTACAGTTTGGGTCGCATGACCTCCTAGAGGTCTGTGGAGATTATACAACACCTTATTCGAACTTTCGATCCGACTCCTCCCTGAGCGTCTTGATTGGGTTAGGACCGGGTGACTGAGCAGGCCATTCCATTACAGACAGCTCTTCTCCAGATCTCTTTTACATCTCTTACAGACTCCGAGTTGAGTTTTAGGGTTGAGCGTTATTCAAAAGTTCAAAAATGCACAAAAAACTTTTCAGAGAAGCGTATACATCAGTGCTTAGATCTCCGTTCGGTGAGGAGTTCTGCGGATGAGTATTTTTATATGCAGAATTACAGTAGTGGAGTTTAGAGCAAGACGTAGCAGGTTTACTCCATTTTGTTTCCATTATATTAGCTTTAACCTGTAGTTTTTGCATTGCTTGTTGGGATGTACCGTGTAATTAATGCCAGCATCAGGCTACAGGTTATGCCATCATAGTGCCATGAGTTGCCATGACAACTACAAGTTTATCCCCAACCAGTCATTGTTCATGCCCTTGCATGTCATGAGTCAGGAGGGTCGAAAAATTGTCAATTATGGATACAGAAGGAATGTCAAGGAACTTGTCAGAGGACAGGAAATACAGAAATTCTGACATGCTAGATTTTTGTCAGGGTGTCCCAGATGCCACATCGCTGTTCTCCGATTAGGTCATACTACAAAGCCTCTTCGTTGTTCCAGAAATAATCACGGCCGATGCTGGAAATTTGTTGGCCATGTCAACATCGTGTCAAACTCAGGCTGAAATCATGTAGAGTGATCCCGGCAAAACTTTTTACATTGTCCTTCCACCAGGTTCAGCCTTTGGCCTGGTTAATAGAATCCAAGCCTTCCTAAATCACCCCAAACCATGTGACAAAAATGAACATTTTGGACGTGATTCGTTTGGTTTAAAACAAGACCACCTATCACTCAGAAAGCATGGTGATGGCAGCATCATGCTATGGGACTGCTTCTCTTCAGCTAAGGACTGCAGGAACCTTAACCTGCGGGAATGCCTTAGTCAGCTAACCATGAAGAAAAGTTTCACCTTCTCAATCTAGCACAATGACAATTAAGGAGTGGCTTCTGAAGAAAAGGTCAGCATTTTGGAATGGCCCAGTCAGAGCGTAGATCAACATCCTATTCAAAACCTGTGGAATGACTTGAAGGGGACTGTTTCCAGGAGATCCTGGCATCATTTTATAGCTCTGGAGCATTTTTGCAAGGAATAGTGGAATAAAAACGCCCAAAATCAGCATCGTTGTAAGTGCAAGACGTTGGAAGACTCTTACCCAAAACAAACCCTGGGTTCTGTATTACAAGCAAAATATTCGTTAAGGGCGGTGCAAGTTTTTTCTTTCTTTAAAATACACTCGATTTTTGTTTGTTGCTTTATCACATTAATGGTGGGAAAAAAATCTCACCAAAATGATTTACCTTGATGGTATTTTTCCATCGCAAATTTCAACGGGGGGGTGTAGACTTTTTATATCCACCGTATATCTGCGCCTGGGTATCTGCGAGGCCTTGTGGGCATCACGCACAAGTGCGTCAGCCATCGTACTTGCATGTAAGGTGAATGTGACCATTAGGAGGCAGGAAAAAAAATGTAATGAAAGTCCTGAAAGCTTCATTTCATTTTGGAGAAGGAATGCAGAACAATCAAATGTGGATGACATTGAGATAACACTGAGAATCACTACTTACCTCCAGTTTCGACATCGCCAGGTCTGTGATATAAGGTATTTAATAGGACCAGATAAGGGAAGAATGTGGGATTTGATCAGATTTGCTCCGCAGCAAAAAAAGATGAGCCAAAAATATGCATGGATATTGCATATTAAAAGAGAACAAGGTGTCAACCTGAATCATGTTCAATTCCAGTCCTTATATAACTGGTAATGTGAACTATCGTTGAATTATATAAGATATTAAGCTGTAGCCCCGCACATCGAAACTCACCTCTGCCAAACACGCCAAAGTGCTGCAGGCCTGCGATCCCAGACGAATACATTTTCACCTACCAGTCATGTTAACTACCGCGACACTGACAAGAAACCGGACCACTAGTTTTAAATCGATTTATAGTCATATAGAGTAAAATATCGTAAATATTTACTTATAGTGTGTCCACTCTGATTAGCACAGATGCAGCATGACTCTCTCTCTCTCGCTCTCTCTCTGTCTCGCTCGCTCTCTCGCTCTCTCGCTCTCTCGCTCTCTCTCTCTCGCTCTCTCGCGCTCGGTCTCTCGGTCGCTCTCTCTCTCTCGCTCGCTCCCTCTCTCGCTCTCTCTCTCGCTCTCGCTCTCTCTCTCTCTCTCTCGCTCTCTCGCTCGCTCTCTCTCTCGCTCTCTCTCTCTCTCTCTCTCGCTCTCTCTCTCTCTCTCGCTCGCTCTCTCTCGCTCGCTCTCTCTCTCTCGCTCGCTCTCTCTCTCTCGCTCGCTCTCTCTCGCTCTCTCTCGCTCTCTCTCGCTCTCTCTCGCTCTATCACAATAGCACTTTCTGTCCATGCTGCATGTTCGCACTTTCCGGATGCCTGGTGATCATTATAAGGATGCACATTAAGAATAAGGAATTTTATTACATGGAACAGCAGGCTATGTTGAGTATGAGTGTGTGATCACAAAGGGTGATGGGAAATTTGTGAAAGACAGCCATAATGTTGTTCCCCCCCCCACCGCATTTACATCTTTACAACAAAGCATGGCTAGAAACAATAAAGGCTCCTATATGTTGCACAATGTTTTTGATACTGTGAGCAAGAGGACTGGAGCAGTATAGGAAACTTACTCAGATTGCACCTGACGTTAAGCCTGTTACCGTCACCTTAAATTAGACGTCTTGAACATACTAATTTCAGCTTGTGCCGGTGCTAGAGGTGAGACCACAGGTGACTAGCCTCACAGCCCACTTTCAAGGAAAAAACCATTTTAAATAAGACATTTTTATTCAAGTCAGGTTTGAAAACTTGACAGATTGACGTGTAATTTCAGGAGGTTCTGGCGTGATTAGAAGCTGAGGCAAGCCGTGAATGGCTTCTCGGTAAGCAACAAGCTGTATCTTTGCCAGATTTACCCATTTAAATAATGTAATTTGTTTATGAGTACTTTAGAAATCCAAGACTTTTGCTACACATTTGCATGCTAAAATGCCAAGAAGAATTAAGCAGCATTTATTATTTAGCAGTAATCAGTAACAACAAATTATGATTTGTTCGTTTATTTTTTGGCTCAGATGAAGCCAGACTCACTTTATAGCACGCCAGCTAGCTCACATTGATCTTCTGGTAAAATCTTTTGTTCTTTTCACCTTCATCTGACAAGCTTTCATATCTTACGCCAAAAGTTACATTCCCGAAAAATGTCCGATGACGATGACGCTAACTCTACTGTAGTGACCTTTCCGTAGTAGGAAGTGGAATTGTATACGCACAGGCGAGGGGAGTGATACACACGGCGAAACATCATAGTGCGCTTATAGGAAATATCAGCGCTCTCGGAACGCCGCTCGACCAATCAAAGTAGTGGACCGGAACTAACTGTTGTATAAAAAGACAATCAAGTTAAGCTCATCACGCTGACCGTCACCATCAAAACAGCACCGGGGGGAAAAGCCTAAGGTCAGTGGAAAAGACAGCAGAATAAATGGCGTGAGGAAGTCAGAATGAAGGAGCTGTTGTCCATTCATGCCGGTTTGTTTTTATGAATGGCGCAGTCCGGTATGCATCTTGCACAAGCAAATCTGAAGCAGGCACCGAGAACTAAGGACTAACATCACCTCTTTGTGTTTTGTTTTTTTTTTAAACCCAACAGAGCATGTTGGTGAAAAATAAAATGTTGTCGGATGCATTATTGATGTGCAGGAGAGAAACTACTGCTCCTTCCACCATCTGGCTTCGTCCACCGGTCTGTTTCACACACACACACACACACACACACACACACACACACACACACACACACACACACACACACACACACACACACAATCAGGCAGGCTCGCAGAGAGAGAGAGAGAGAGAGAGAGAGAGAGAGAGAGAGAGAGAGATGTATTGTAAGTGATTTGTAGGGTTTTTTTTTTTTGTAATTAAACAGATTTCTATAAATAAACAAATTTGAATTTTGTTAAAGTATCAGCATATTAGTTTTGGTATTACTGCACATATTGGATCAAAATGAAAATCACTCATTTCTTGAATCCCTAATGAAAACCCGGCATAAGCTAAGAGAAAACGCAGGTGATAAACAAACTCAGAATTAATTAGCTAGTAAAACACGTTTTTTTTTTTTTATGTGAAACATTAATGAAGTTTCAAAAGAAGTCATGTGTTGTGCCTCAATTAATGATCTGATATTTGTAATAATAACACATTTACTAAGCCAGTTTTAAAGTGAACACGCTCACCAATCTATCGCGGGGCTAACATAGACACGGACAACCATTCACACTCGCATTCACACCTGTGGGCAATTTAGAGTAGCCAGGTGACCTCATCTGCAGGTCTTTGGACTGTGGGAGGAAACCGGAGCACCCGGAGGAAACCCAGGCGCCGCATAAAAAAGGTCCCAGTCGGCTAGTAGGTTTAAAAAAAATCGGTATTCCTTATTCACATTGATATTACCGTGTATCGTTTAGTCTATAACGGTATTGTCGTCCCGACACGATATTATTCCGATTATGTTATAATGTCAGGCATTGCGTGTATGCTTGTACGAGTTATCGCTCAGAAATATGCCAAAAGAGCTCTTTTTCTCACACCAATAAAATGAGAGATGAGGTAACCGACATGTGAACCTGGAATGATCTGCGCAGGCGTTTTTAAACCCTCCAGTATTACAGACACTTCCTGGAAGCTCCGCCCCTTCCCTCAATCTCATGTGCTCTCACTTAAATAGAGAACATTTTGAGTTCGTTGATGTGAAATAAAACCTATGTATGAACGTATGTCCGACTTCGCTAACATCAGTCAAGCATATCCATCATCACTTGTTCATTAGACCTGACACAGAAATCTTCAGGCGAAAATGTTCCAGTTTTTGTCCAAAAAAAGAAAAGCACGATGAAGATTTTGACCCAAGAAGATTAAAATGGGCAGACAAGGAAATGCAAGTCCAAATAATGTCCGTGGCGGCGAGTGGTGATAAATAGAAATGGATTAAATGCACAGTCTTTTCTTTTTCTTTTCTTTTCGTTTGAGCAGCTTTCTCTTTCCGTCTCTTGCGGTCTCAAAACTGAGCGGCATCAGCGGAGAAAATGTCAGCCATCTGAACATTAGACATTGATTTCTGAAAGGATTAAAGCGAAATATAGAAAATCCTTCATCCAGCTGAGTTTCCATGATTGCCACCGGTCCCGACGACACTGCTGGTGCTGTTATTACGCAATCCACTACTCTCCTTAAAGCCAGAAATGGTGGAAATGCTTGTTTCTCTGTCTTTTTGTAAGGTTAATGGTTCTGCATGATCAAATCCTGAAAAAAAAAAACCACATTTTTTAAAATGGAAACTCTCATTCACAGGAAAATCAATATCACACAAACCCAATACTGTTTGTTACTTATGGTGTATTATACAATAGTTAGTTCCAGTTCAGCAGTTTGATTGCTCGAGCGGCGTTCCAGAAGTGCCTGTATTTCCTATAACCACAGCGGGATGCTTCATTGTGTGTATCCCTCCAAATTCCACTTTCTATTTCGAATCCGCTAATACAGTAGCGTTAGCGACATGGCAGGCAGTACTTTTTAGGAACATGACTTTTGCTGACTAAAAGCTTTCGATGACTAAAAGCTCATCAGATGAAGATGTAAAGGAAGAAGGGATGACACTTTAACGGGAATGTGCAAATCAGTCTGAGCTAGCTAGCCAGCTAAACGGCATGCTAAAGCCATTGAGGCTTCTTACGGATCCATTTCAGCTAGCAGAGCAAAATTTACAAAACATTGTGTCTGAAACTACCTCTGACTAAAACGTTGTGGAACGCTGACACAAGAGTAAAACAGTAAGCCTTGTTTTACAGATTTGGCACCGTTAAGAGGTAGCGTAGAATGTAATGAACATTTTCCAAGCGCGAGGTAGCGATAGTGCTGACACATAAATTGTATTCAGTTATAAAACTTTTCCGCGGACAGAATAGCGTAGATAAATGTCGTCTGGTGTTCAGGAAACGCTTTCACATGATATTTTCGCAAATTTTCCAGCTCGTCTCAGCTCTAGCATTGTTCCTCAGTTTCATCCATCATGTGATTCATATATACGTTAAGAGGGTCGCCATAGAAACAAACACCGCGCCCTCGCTAGTTTTATGTGTAACGATTTACGTATCACGTCTCAATGCAAACGAACGGTTATTTAACGCGATTCGACATTAATCAGTGTAGTGCGCAATGTACGGCAAATAAACAGCTCTGTTCAGTGAACTTTGCGAAGCTCACAAAGAGGGAAAAAAAATGTTTAAAAGGTCAGATTACTCATATGAAGCAAGATGCGATCAGGATGTTTTGTTTTTTTGTTGGTGGTTTTTCTTGTAATTCATGTTATTTCTCAAATCTGGGCTCTCTTGCTATTTCTGGATGAATGCGCAAAAGAACATTAAGAAATCTACTTCAATTTGTTGATACTTGAATATTATCGATGTAATAACTTTTAAAAGTTTCTGATTGGCCACGTGTCATAATTCGGAGTTAATTGGATATACACCCATGGTTTGAAAAGGGCTTTCTTTAGAGCCAGTGCCTTTTTTGTCTTTTCTACCATGGTAAAACTCTGTCAAGACCTGAATTTCTGTCCGGGAATTACCAGGCCTCCACAAATCTGGTTCCTTTTTAGGGGCAACTTGAATGCACAACACACATGTGTATCAAGACAGACCCAGACAATGCATCGGTCAAGACCAAGGCACAAATTGGTCTGAAACTTTCAACTGAACCCGAAGACAATGAGAAAGGAACTGGAAGGACTTGGAGGCATCAGGTACAAAAGTATGTACCGAGAGTCCTTTATTTGTCCTATATCTGGAAGGCCAGCATAAAAAAAGCCAGATTGAAGTTTGCAGGTGATTGCTAGCCTTTTGAAGGAGTGCACTCTGGTCAGATGAACAAAAATGTTTGGTCATAATGATCAGCACTGTGTATGGAGGAAAAAGGCTGAAGCTTTGAATCCAAATCCCAACTGTAAAGCACGAGAGGCGGCATCATCTTATCAATTTCACTAGGCCTTTGTTTAAGAATTAATCCTTAGAGATATTGGCTTAATATTCATTAGTGATCTGATTCGTAAGTGACCTTTTGTTCCTCCAACCATGATCATTGTTTCGTTCACGAGGCTCGGTTCAGGAGTGTGATCTGTTCAGGCTGATGGCAGACGCTGTAATAAAACAAACCAAAAACAAACGCCAATAAGCACACCGTGATCGTAGCTCTTCATATAGCTCATTTCACCGTGTCGCAGAGTTCTGCTGGCAGCTGCAACATGAAATAAATAGTAACAGCATCTGAGATCATTCCCTTCACACCTCTTAACGTGGTGGCGACAGGGCTGCATGTTTTCACTTCATAGTCGCCAAAAGCTAGACATCTGTTGTCTTTACCCGTTTATGCCCCATGGATACTCCTGTCATATTGCACGGCTTTTCCCACCAGCCTGTTGCTTCATCACTGGCTTAGGCGCTTTTGTCGCGGCTTCCCTGGCTGTCTCATTAAACACAGGGACTTCAACAGAGTTTATTCTGCTCTCTCAACAACTGCAGGAAACACTCATATAGCTGCAGCATCCTCATCAAACAAGACGGCTTTAACGAGGCATGGTGTCCCTCTCCATTCAGCCAGGGCTACACCATGGCATCCAGATGGCCTGTTGCTCAAAATAAATGTCGCATGTCACATTCCGGCTGCCTCGGGGTCCCGAGCCCGATCTGAAAACGACATGGGGTGAAGTAAGGCACCTCCTGATGGAGGTCAAACGTCAGTCTTTTAGACAGATCCCTGTGAGGCTTCATCATGTCAGGTCTTAAGGTTTAGATCCAGGGCTTACAAGGCCACAGACTTTTTTCTGACATAAATGCCTTAGGCAAAGACATTTTCCATGCCTTTCAGTTCGCGAACGCCTTAAGTCTGGTTCTCGGATCAGAACCAATGATGACGTCCATTCAGGTACGTACTGTATGTATGTGATTACGTGTATGCATTTATTCATTTATAGTACTCAGGTTTTTTTTATTATTAATATATCAGGGATGTTCTTTCATAGTGATGAGGCTAAACTGTTGTACATGTGTCATATGTGTGCCCGTTTCAGAATGCAGGATATCTACTATTCTTATATAGTGCAGTGATGTAAAAGGCTTTCTATGTCTTTACTGTTTCCTGATCGTATCACTTTGTGTTTTTGGTTCGGTGCTTTGATATCGTGTAAAGCATCTGTGTGTGCTTATTCTCAGTCCTGGTTTTGTGAGCAATGATGGAAAAGCAGGAAAATAGCTGTACCTTTATGACACCTAGGGTGAGATTAACGTGTATCGTGATCCATCTAGAAGAGATGCAAATGTGTATTCATAAAAATGTATCTAAATGCTAGTCAATCCTGTACGCTCAGCTGAAAATCTGTTTCTATCTGACATCGTCTGAGATCAAGCTTCATCGGCGTTACAGGAGCTAGGCGTTCTTGCGAAAGCTTGGGTAAATGACTTCCGAAAGGTCCGTGTTGCTTCGTCAACCTGACTCGTAATTCCTTTAATGCTTCTCTACATATCAGAAATAGAAGATGAAGACTTTGATTCAGTCCCTTTCAGAGGTCTCCCGATGTGGAGAAGCCTTACCTTGCCAGGACAAGATATACAGTATATTATTGAGATATTTGTTTCTATGCAAAACCCAACCGCCTACACTCCAACTGATTGCCAGAGAAGTCATGTGTCTAGACTCGAAATAACACATTAAAAATACAATAAGCTTAATCTTTTCTCCCATTAAAACGCAGTGCACTGAATGTGCCAAAAAAGCCCATAGAAGCTTTGCATCTCTGCATTTCTACTGTCGAGGGCTTTAAAGGAGATTTTCACACAGGCTGTGCTGTCCACCGGAAACAGTTTGCGTTAAATGAACGAACGGCGAAATCTTACAGTGATTAATCTGATTTGCTAAAATACTGAATTTCACCAACAGTGTAGGACGACATTTCTGTATTTAACATGAAAACCTTCCATTTCTGTGTTTCAATGAACGTTTAGGGGAGGTGGGAATGCTTAGTAGGAATGTATAACTATCATCAAAAATGTAGCGTGAATTCATTATAGCGTGAGCTTGTTGTTCTGAACCGCAGCACCTGCTGCACTATACACATCGGCCTAGCGCAATCTGCTGTCAGTATGATAGCTTTCCTAAGCAGATTATTTCTCATGCGTGGATGACATACGCTCTTTCGAGAATAAGAAGTGGGCCGTTATGTGACACAAAACCAAGAAGAAAAGTCTGGTGCAAAACACTTGCACTTAAACATGCCGAGAGAAATGAAAGATGCCAGCGAGATTGAAATAATATATTTCATGTGTGATGAAGAGACAAGACAACCAACACATGCCAAAACATTGACCAGTTATTTGCTGAGATTTTGTTGAGGACATGATATCCACATTCATTTCCCTTTATTACATTATATGTTATATTTGCTATCGCTTTTTTAGCCTAGTTAATTACGCTTCTGGACAAACAACACATGTGCCTGGGCAGTACACAGGTGCGTCTACTTGACTAGCTGATGAATTTAGACAGAGAAGGAGAGAGAGCTCTGTATATCTGTTTGCATTACCAGTTATTCATTATTTATCATCATATATCAGGGATGTACATGAAAGTACACGAAAAAAATCCATCCAGTAGTACCACAGTCATATCAATTTGTTCTTTTCCCCCTTTCTCTTGGATAAAAGCAATGCCGCTGATCCAACTGTGCCGGTTCCTTTATTCCCTGTACGACTCTCTACAGCTGTCGTTCCAAAACGGGCCCTGAATGAGATTAATCCTAGTGAGTCATTGTGACATTTTTAACTTGTGTCTGTCCATCAAACCAGGGCTAGATGAAATCCTGCTTCACCAAGACTTCACACTTCTTGAATCTCTGATCCTGTTGTAAGAGCTAATAAAAGGTAAATTCAAGCAGCCGGCACCCTTGAGTGAGAAATAAAGATATGTGTGTGTGTGATTTGATTCACATTTTAAAAGCTCTTATAGTAGAGCTGAAACCATCAGTACGTCAGAGTGAGTGTGTGTGTGTGTGTGCAGAATGTAATGACCGGTTGATTCTGCAATAGGTTAATAGTCTTACGGAGTAATCAGTCAATGCTACCTGCGGTTCCACTGCGCTACGTTCCTTGCTGGCCTCATTATTCTCCAACTGTTGTGTTCTATCCACTTCATGGCAGGAGGTAATGATGCGCTGCTCCAGAGGCATCTAGACATGAGAGAGTAATGGATTAGGTGTGTTGACGGCTTCGCTGTCAGAAGCACTGTTTGGTGACTTCAGAGCCGAAGCAGACTGATTTCAGCCCTGACGCTCAACAGCCTCCACAATAATAGCGGTCCCGCTCTCCTGGGTGACTCGAAATAGGCGGAAACAAGTTAGCCCAGATAATATGGCGCGATATGGTGTTTTCTTATCGCATAATGTTTGCAGGTGCAATTCTGACAATTTGGTGCCTTATCAGTTCCCTGCCTGTGCTTACTGAAATCTTTGCAACTGCTCCTTGCACTCATGATCCAATACTCGATGGCATTTACTGTGCACTGAAAGGACAGTTTCTTGTATTGGAATGTGTGAACCACTTCGAGAAATTGTTGACCTTGGGTGAACGTGCAAACCAGGAAATGCTTCTGTGTTTCTGTTGGATTAAATTCAAATGGGAGCGCAGAGTGCTAGGCCATTAGCTTATTAGAGGACAGGAACATTACTGAGTCTGCACTATGAACTTGTGCATATTTGTATCTGATTCGTTATTAGTCAGCAGAACATGCTTTAAGAGATAGTACATGTGATATTCTGTAGGGCCAAAAGGTTGTGGACACCTGACATATGCGTTTGTTGAATATCCGATTCCAGGTTTAGTCCACATTTCCTGTTAGATAACCTCCACTCTTCTGGCAAGGCTTTCCACTAGATATTGGAGTGTGGCTGTGGGGATTTGTGCTCATTCAGCCGCAAGAGCTTTAGCGAGGTCAGGCACTGATGTTGGGTGACGAGGCCTGGGGTTCAGTCGGTGTTCCGGTTCATCCCGAAGGTGTTCAGTGGGGGTGAGGTCAGGGCTCTGTGCAGGACACTTGAGAACTTCCATTGCAACCTTGGCAAACCCTGTCCTGCTTTGTGCACAGGGGCATTGTCATGCTGGAACAGATTTGGGCCCCGTAGTTCCACTGAAAGAAAGTGGAAATGCTACATAATACAAAGAGATCCTATACAATTGCATGCTTCCAACTTTGTGGCAACAGCTTGGGAACGGTCCACATATGGGTGTAATGGTGAGGTGTCCGTTAACTTTTGACCATATAGTGTAGCTTTTTTGCCCATCTCATGGATGTTATTTGCTCTCATGGCATGACACTGAAAAGTCCTTCGGTGAAAATCTGTGAAAATGGGAAAAGAGTGAAATTAGACTTATCTCTTTAAAAGCTCTTAAAGAGTTGATGAGCAAGGTCTATTTCTAATGATCGGTTGGCGTAAGCTGGGGGGGGGGGACACTGGCTAAAGCCCGGTTTACAATACGTTTTCTAGCCTGATTTTGCTGGTGCAGGCAACAATCGCACCTCAAAATAGACTTCTATGGTCGTCAGATGAGATTGGCTTTGAATGCGACGTGCTTGATTTAGTGCCACTTCAACCAAAGATGACTAATGTTCTGGGAGTGTCATAAGATTTGGTTAAAAACTGATGCGTCTGATGTAAACTGAACGTGGGAGTTGAAGAAGGATGGAATATTGACTTGTGGCAGCTGGAAGAATATCGTTTTGATATCTCATCATAGTTCTATCACAAACAGGGCAAAAAGAATAGGGAAAGAAACAGAGAATGAATTACCGCTTCCAGGTATGCTATATGGCCAAAAGTACATAGAGAACCGAAGATAAGATCTACATGATGTTCTATCCGACACTGTTGCCACAAAGTCAGAAACATACAGTTGTCTAGAATGTCTAAGATTTGAAGAATGTCTTTCACTGGAACTAAGCAGCCCAAACCTGTTCCAGCATGAGACTGTCCCTGTGCACAAAGCAAGCTCTATAATGGTGGTTTGCCAAGATTGGTGTGGAAAAACTCGAGTGGCCTGCAGATTTCAGAGTCTTGACCTGAACCCCACTGAACACCTTCAGTATGAATTGGAACACCAACTTTGTGATGGCCTTCTTGCCGGACGTCAGCGCTCAAGCTCGTGGTCATGAGGGTGAATCAATCCCCACATCCATTCTTCAAAATATTGTTCAAAGCCTTCACAGAAGATTGGAGGCTGTTACGGGAGCAAAGGGGAAACGACTAGTATTGGAATGGGATGTTCAATACTCAGGTGCCCACCTGCCTTGCATTCAGTAACAAAAACGTTTGCGAGCATTCGCAAACCGAACAAGAGTTGGCCCTAACAACAAGTCTACCGCGGACGTTCCGGCCATTCACGAACGTTCATCGTACATAGCTCACGGAGCAGATCAAGATGGCGGACAGGTATGGAAATTCAAATTGTGGTGCTTAACTTTTTCTTATTATTGGAAAATGTCATAAAGTCACACCTTTTTATTGTTTCAGAACAGTTTTGTATGCGAACTAATAACGATACAGCTAAATGCTTACCTTGAATATTGGTTTATCTCAAAGAAATGTTCCGTTTCATAGTTGTTGACAGTCGAAGCCAGGCCCCGCAACCTGTCGGAAGCGCAGCTATTATTTGCAGAAAACCAAAGTGAGTGTTCCATGTATGCGATCGTAATAAGAAAACAATATCAAAATCAAAAAGCAAGTTGACAGCATACAACAGAAGGGAATCTTTCATTAGTATTTACTTCATGTCTTTTACCTGGACACCATGTAAGCCACAACTGCGATGGATTTTACATAACTCCCAGCTGTGTTTTTACCTCCTGATAATTTAAGTATCAATTAATGGTTTAAATACCTGCTGAAGTAGTAATGGATGATGAGGCAACCCTATTATTATGCACAACCACGTCTTTGGGGAATTCTTCTAGCAATTAAGCAAAAAGTGCATTCTTGCCCAACATCTTCAAGGCTGCATTCGACCATAGTTTATGTAGCTATGTAGCTAGTTAATCTAGCCGTAGTCTGCTATCAAATTCGAACACTGGGATCATACTGGGGAAATGGGGAAATACTGAAAATATCCTCGCTTCACAAAATTCTTATTGAATGAAGGATACCTGATTCCATCTTTTGTTGCTGTTGCGGTTGCTACCAGCATTGTAGAACAACGTGAATGGAATAGCTTTGAATTGTTAATCATTATTCTGTTCAATAATATGAACCCAGGCCTTCAATAAGGATTTACATGAAATGTAAGATTACTATCTCAAAGCTGGTACACGTTTATATCCATCCATTCATTCCTTGTAGCCTGCATTGTGGCAGTATTATTCTGGCCATGTTTAACATGAAAGACAACAAAATGCGTTCATTCACAATCTCAAGAATCTTGTAGGGCTTTAGATTTAAGCAGGTTTATGAGGCCATAGATGTGTTTGTTCATATGTGGTTGATAAAGCCTCCCGGAGGGAGCAGCCATGAAATTCTGTCATGGGCACTCTATAATGTTCACATCTATGAGTTTTGGCCTTGTGGGAAATTGTGATGATGAGATAATAAGCCAATCACTCACAGTCATATGTTTTGAAAAGCATGTCCATAACACAGCAAATCATAACCACAGGGTTCTAAACCTGGTTGTTACAGCACCATCTTTCTCTTTGAAAACCAAAGGTCATCGTGTATTGTTATCTCATTGAAGCTCATCCCAACATCCCAACCTTGTCAAAGCACGTTGCCCACAGTGTCTTATACAGGAAGCACTGCGCTGGACTGAGACAAGCAGCAGAACTTCAAAGCTATTTGCTTTGGGATGTTCTGTCTTAGACATGGCGAACACTATCAGCCCTCCTGCCGGCTTCAAAGGGAAAAGGTTATATCTGCAACCCATGCCATTTCTTCGTCTATTTCTTTTTTTCGTTGTACAAAAATACTATGTTTCATGCGGCATCCCAAAGGCCAGGCTTTCTCTTGCACCCGTGCTGTAAAATCAGAGCCATCATTACAACAGAGGAAGAGCTAGAAGGCTGTCTGGTCCATGTACATTTCATCCAAAGCTTTTTTTGTCTCATTAAGAAATGTTGGGCGGCAGAAAAAGCAACAAGAAAAAAAATCCAAATACATTTCCAATTAAGCTTCTTCTTCTCATTTTTTTTTTTTATAAAAGAGGAGATATACATTCATTATTAAGCATATGAACAAAACTAAGAAGATAAGCAGTAGTGTCTGAATATGAGAATGTATGCCTGAATGTTGATGGAAGTAAAAGCCATGCAATAGCAGACGGTCCTGGAGAATTTGCTCCTACGTTGTCTTTAAAGGGAACAGTAGCGTGAACCTCAGCGGACATGGCAGAAAACCCTGAGCTCAACCCCACTGAACACCTTTAGGATGAACTGAATCACTAATTTGTGCAAGGCCTTCTTGGCACAAATCCCAGCCGCCACGTATTAACGGCCATGGTTTCCGAATGGGACGTTTACCACATATGTTCCATATAGTGAACATCCAGGAAGTAGGCTAAGCGCCCTGGACAAGCCATTGATCTTACACAACTTTTCGATTTCCTATAAACAATTTTATTTAGACTCAATAATTCAAATAGAAATTTAAATACCCTGTGAACTATAATAAACAAACAAAAGGATTTTGTTTCCCTTGAAATACTTAATTCCAATTCAAAACTGTTAAAGTTAAAGTTAATTGTCCTTGTCATTCTTTTAAAGAAAAATTCAACGTTCTACATAGTAGACGTTTGAACGCTGTGTGTAAGATGTACGGAAATTATTCCTTTCTTTTTTCCAGGTGTCCCGGCAGTAACACATAGGGAAGATGTGCCAGCAGTTGTGGCTCTCTCCATGGCTGAGAATCGGCATTGGTGTCCTCTTGATCACAGCTTCCAGTTGGTGTCAGGACTCAGATGGTAGGTGCTGCTCTGTATAATATGCACGAAATATTACGTTCAGTGTGACCATTAAAGAATTTCGTCATTGTTTCACTATGGTTACAATGCTTACATTATTTGCATTCATCAAGGGAGAACAAATCACTAGATCAAGCCTGATTTCATGCTGTATTATCATTTTAGTCGACATTGTCCGACAGACGTGCGGGTTCGACAAGCCGAGAAAACCGACTTATTGCCAAAAAAACATTTCACACACACAACGCACCTCAATGCTATAACCAACATCAGAAGACGTTAGAATGATTTTAACTAATTAGCATGCGCGAACAACAGCCGAGCTTTTCCTACTCAGGAACATGTAGGTACATGGTGAAACAATTACAGAACAAAGCCACCATATCACCCTCTAACGTCATAAACAAAGACGCCGTCTCGATTCGATTAATATCTTGTACACGTCATGAAGATATGCTTTTCGCCAAGGGTGCAAACACATGATCATGTACTCGTTTGTTTCTTGTCGTCTACAGTATATTAATGCACATAACTAGCTATTATTTGGCCAAGCATTATGCATTATGCTAGCTGACACATTTTAGCTTGAAATTAGGTTTCCAGGCAACCAAAACAGGCACTGGACAAGAACAGCGTAACTTTTACTTGCCCAGTGGACCAGCTAATGAATTTGTCTACCCATGATTCGTAGCATTAGTCATAGGTTTAGACTTTACAGCGAATTAGATTGACTAGGAATTCTGGATTTCTAGTCATCAGTGAAATGGATATTAATCATTCAACAAAGCATGTTAAAGTTTTCCTTTCCAGCATTATTAGCACCTATACATTGCAGAGCATTTCATTCTGCAATCTAAGGCGCATTTAAATAAACAGCCACCCTGTTTGCTCAGAGGAATCTGCTCTGTAATGACTCTGTCTCTCAGGATGATGCTAATTTCATGCACCTTCTTGCTTGCATTAGGGCGGTGTAATATGTTCGTAGCTCATTCAATATTCAGATCAGGTCTCCAGCCTTACCCGGTTCTCATGGCAGACCAGGGAAAGCACCTTTGCACCACCCTCTTGTTGCATGATTGCTCACGTCACTATATTTTATTCATTCAAGTACGCAGAACTAAGGTTGTGTTCAAAAAGTGAAAATTTGATTTTATGCCGGTTGTCTTTGTTCTTGGCAGACATTATTGTAATGGGCTCTTTAGCGCCATGTTTCAATCTGCTGATGTGCTTTTTTCCGCTATTAATTTTAGGTGTGCTATTGATTTATTGACTCCTTTTTTTCCCGAAATGCCAAAATGTGCTCTAAATGAGCCTTTTAAAAGAGGGAAATATTGGCTTTTCATCTTGATTTATTTACAACTTTAACCGCTGGTCCATTGTGGTACAATGAACTCACCTCCAGCGAGTGTATGTCCGCACAGCTAATTGTATTTAAATAGTGGTCCTCACTCAATCAATTGAATGTGATCTTGATAAGCATAACAAAGGTTATTTAAGATTTAGTGATAGTGGTTTATAAAATCTAACTTTGAAACTCATCATTAATGGTTTCTAACCGACGTTTTGGTAGGATACTGCTTAATTACTTGAGTCTAATTTTGTTTATATCATATGTTCTTACGTTACGTTATATTTTATTATTCAAAAGACGCACTTAATTAACAACCATCTGTCTCTTTTGTCTTGGAAGTGTTTTGGTTTTCAGCCTGGTGATAGATGACAGAGGCATCTTAGATTTGTGTGTTCATACCCCAAGGACACAGGACATGGTCCAACGCGTCAGCACTAAGTTGCTGGAGACCGAGAACGATTGAAAAAATGTAAATGATGATATTTTGTGCGCATTGATTAGAACTCTTCCTTAGGGCTGTCAACTATTCTGTACCGCCCCTGTTTCAATAGAAAAAGTTCTTATTTTCTGACATTTTAAAAAAAGTAATGTCTTGAACAGTAAAGTCTGCTTAAATGCGCACTATATAAGAAAAGGATGTTTCCTGTTGGTTTAAAATGATCAAAAAAAAAAGGAACCGATGAGAAACTGGATGAATAACTGCAGTAAATTATTTACTCCTGTAAGAAGATTCTGAAGGTATCTTTTTTTTTTTTAAATGGGTATTTTTATCTTTATTGTGTCACCAAATCCAGTTCATACCACATTTAATAACACCTTTCAAAGAATTTTAATAACCTTCGTAATATGAAATCACATTCAGTCATCGGGTACAATGATCTAATCCAAAAATCAAATACGGCGCTTTTCACTATGGTGAATGCACTCTCTTAAATTCCTCGGTTTGGCTGAATAAAACCTCACGCTGCAGAAAAGTGCCCAGTTTCAGAGGCACTCCTTGCTTCATGAGTAGAGATTTAGAGTTGGGAAATTAAGTCCAGAAGTTGCATAAGAGGGGAAAGTTATGCGTATTCAGAGAAGAGTTATGCACATTTTCCAATCATTTCAATTGGACTCCGTTTATATGCAGCGTCTAATAATAACATTGCCACAAAGCAGGCTTTACAGTAATGTAGGTGACGGGGCAAGGAAAAACTCCCGGAGGTGAAACGAGGATCCTGGTGCCATTCACGTCCCCTGCATGTTGTTTACACCACTGAGGATTTTGCTTGATCGAAGCATTGGTGACCGATTTTTTTTTAATAGGGTCTAAACCACTTCCTTTAGACTTAAATACTTGGCTTTAAGCTAAAAAAAAGAATCTGATCCAGAAAATGAGGACTGAAAGTGAAAGGAACATACATTTCCTTGCCGTCAAACGCAACATGATGTGAAATACATGCGACTATTATACAGGCTATTACTATAGAGTCTAGTAGATCACTATAGAGATTTCTATATCTATACGTAGATATACCAAAAAAAAAAAAAAAAGGAGTGTGCTTCACTGAACAATATATTGCTGCATGGATAGTTCTAGTGGTAATTTTTAAATTAATTGCAAAAATTGGATTTATTTCAACAATATGGCGTCCGCCATCATTACTTGGAAGATTCTAAAACAGCACCTGATCCAGCACTTGGTCTCGTTATTTTTTATATTGCAAGCTGATTATTTATTATGTGCCCAGTTTATATCCATACAAGATTTTTTACACTATTTTTGTTAACATAATAATAATAATAATAAAAAAAAAAAAAAGTGCCCACAGTTTGAAGCAGAACCTGACCGAGCTTTGAACCGCTAATCTTACAGCTCACGTCATCTTAATTCATTCATAAACATTTCAGACCCCGACATAACAAATTTAACATAATTTAAGGCTCCGCCCCGTTTGCGTACCTCTCATGCAAGTCCGTAGTTACATCTAAGATTGATACCATCTGTATTAAACCCTCACTACAAACACCGACCTCTCAAGAATACCGCTCCAGTGTTTCCTATAGTCGGTTTTCATCCTCCTTGTTTACTCACTCACTTACTGCTCTCCATCTCCTCCTGTGGCAACTGCTAAGGTTCAAATTGACCATGATTTAAGGTAATTGGCTTAGATTCTGTTACATTTATATAACTCCATGCTAAGGGGAAAAGCAGAGGATCTTTGCAATGCAGCCTTTAAACTCTGCCTTATTAAGAGGAGTGAATGTTTCACCCGAGTAATAAGGTGGATTGTGTCTCGGGAGAGACTGCGTGGTACAGTTAAACCCAAACCACTGCTGCGCTCTCATTGTACTATGCCTGCTTTAGCGAGGAACATGAATAAGCCAAGGGTCAGTCTGGACAAGTCTACATCGCATGCTAAGGACAAGGGTGAGATTCGCACCGTGAAATGCAATCACATCCATTTCTTAACAGGCAGCGCTGTTCAGGGGTTGCATGTTAGAGACTATGCCGGCTGATGGTTTAAGAGCCTCTGCACCTTTTTAGAGGCAAAAAAGGAGGATTTACGGGTTGTTTTAAGAGCGTCAATCTTAATCTTTCATTTGATTTTGTAGTATAAATCAAAGAAGGCTGTTATTTTATAAAAACAGGGTTTTTTTTATGCATGTGCAAATTCTTTTCTTTAACCTCACAGTCCTATTACATTAGAGTGACGGAATCTGTAAAACATCAACGGATCATTCATGATGAGCCCTAAAGAACGCATCCGTTATACACTTCCAAGTAAAGGGTCAGAGATTTCCCGTTGCGCCTGCAATGCGATGTTCCATCTTCGTCCGCCAGTACTGTGTTCCCACATCGCAGGAAGAATAAAGGTGCCGTGATTACGGTCGGAGATGCTGCTTTACGGCTGCATTTCATCGCTAAAGAGCATAGTCTGATTGCACAATTTAGAAACCATCATAGGGCTGCTTCTTGCATTTCTTTCCAACACTGTTACTCTGTCATTCAGAAACACACCAGCTTTATGGCTGTAAAATGACAAATCCTATCAAATCTATCTACCCTGTTAGAAAGAAAATAAATCCCTATCTGTACAAGTAGTTCGGGAAATATGTACGACATGGTAAAAAAAAAAAGAAAAAAAAAAAAGGGAAAAAATGTATTGTTTAAGCCATGGCCTCAGGACAAGTGTATTATGTGGTTGAGGAAAGCTGTCTGGAAAACTGTGTTATGATCTGGACTGCTTGTTTGTGTTTAGATTGCCTTCCTGTCAGTCATTTTAAAAACGCTCCAGCAATATCCCTGCGCTCCGCTCCCATCTCAGTCTATACGTGGAGAAAAAAGAAAGCATGGTTGAAATCGGCATGCGCCCAGCACAGCCAGTTATCCTGTGAGGGGGGGAAAAAATGCTACGTTTTAGAAAAAGAAAAAAACTATGAGAGAAAGCATTATATGTTAAAGTCAGAATACCCACAGGCAGTGTTGTTCCATGGAGTAATTTATTGCTGAAGGGGATAAAGCTGGATCCAGAATTAGCGACGTTGCTCCAGGACAGATATGTGAATCCAAACTATATAAAGCTTTGAACGGTTTGAATGGCCGACTCTGCATAAAGAATGAATTTTTTTTTTTTTACCACTTAGAGTGCCAGGTAAGTCAAGGCATTGGATGAACCCCCATGCTAACGAATTAGCTAATGATGCTAATACCAGAGCTTAAAGCTCACGAGTGCTCATTACAGAGGAAAACAAGGCACCTTTGATTGTTCTCAGAAAGCAGTATGAGCTGAAATTTCAAGCAGTTGAATGGCACTTTGACGTCGTAGCACAGGACTGTCGAATTCACAAATCATTAAAAGGTAACAATAACTCACAGCAAACATGGAAAACACTTCGGGATTATCGTAAAATAATCAGTTTTTTATTTTTAATCCTACCAGCCTGTTATTGATTATTTACCCTATAACCGCATTCCCATGTGCATTCATTATTTCGATTGGTGGATGAAGAACGATATTTGTCCCATGCTCTGTGATGATGTAAGAGCATGTACATGCCCCAATTATGCTTTATGCCGCTTATTATCCATCCACTTCATCAAACGTTACCATTTCCATTAAAGAAGGCTTAATCATATCCGCCATTATTACATCGCACGGAGTTTCGTCTTTGATATTTGACCTCTTTTCAAGGAAGTGCTGTAGTCTACGGTATACGGTATGAGGTTTGATAGAGATGAATCTACACAGCTGGGGCAATTTCTCCTAAGGCAAAAAGAAATGATCAATTTGAAAAAGGTCTTTGAATCTGCCATGATTGATACTCTTTAAGATCAAGCCCCAAAATGGAGCATCATTAAACATTCTGAAGCGTTAAACTCATGAATTAAACCCATCTCTGGTTAATGAATGCCTGTTTGCAGTGTTTATTCTTTGGAAGATGACTGGAATTCTTCTCAAGAATCCTCGAGAGGATCTAAACTCAAAAAGAAACCCATGTTTCTCTGAGTGGCAAACAGTTCAGCATGTAGTGAAAGGATACACCACGGAGTGTTTGGCTTGGGTGTGAGTTCTGACAATCAAAGCAGCAGTTCTTTGCAGATACAAGGCTCTATGGTGTCTAGGTGAAAATATCCAGTGAAACAGGAAGGTGAGTCATAGGCGTTAACAGTTTTACAGACGTCTCAGTCACAAAAAGGGGATCGAGACAAAAATCACTATAATTACGTTCCCTTTTTTTTTTTTTTTTTTAGGAACAGCTGATTCGTGCCGTCATGTGGCACTGGTGCAATGCATAAAAGCATGCAGATACAGGCCGAGAGCTTCAGTTAATTTTTATGTGATCTCAGCGACATTGACCTTGTTGGTGACAGGCACTCTTGGTCATTTTCCAATCTTTAACTTTCCACTTTCAGTGTTGCCTCAGATTCCTGTCCTTGGCTGACAAGAGTGGAACCTCATGTGGTCTTCTGCTCTTGTAATGTCTCCACCTCAAGGTTCAATATCGTGTGCATTGAGATGCTTTTCTGCTCACCACGGTTGTAAGAAGTGGTTACACGAGCTACCATAGCCTTCCTGTCAGCTCGAACCAGTCTGATCTTACGCCTATGGAATGGCCACTTGCTGACTTTTTATTTGCATCATTCTGCGTAAACTCCTGAGGCTATTGTTTGTGAAAATCCCAGGAGTTTTCTCAAAGTACTCAAGCCAACCTGTCTGGCAGCAATAACCGTGCCACAGTCAACAATAAGTCACTGAGATCACAAATTTCCCCATTCTAATGTTTGAGGCGAACATTGCCTGTCTCTTGACATTTATCGGCATAATGTTCAACATTGCGCGGCTGCAACATGATTGGCTGATTGGACAATCGTGTGTAATGTGAACAATGCTAAACAAATTAGTTATTGTTATCACAAAGTATAGCCGGTATGAACAGTCTTTCCTTGTCTTTCCGTTGAATTTGGTAAGACAGAAAAAGTGTTGCTTGCTTACATTCAACCTAAAGGAGGGGCTATGGATGTTATGGGTTGAATGTGTTCATGGGAACAGTAGTTAGCAAATAGTCAAGCTTAGTGTTAATACAAAAATAAATAAAAAAAATCAAGCAATGCTTATATTTCAGGTCGACAGTCGAATTCAAAGTGTCTTGGGAACGTCATTAAATTGGCATTTATGTCTTGTAACCATAACCCATGGCTTTTTGCAGTACACGTTTGCAGTCAATTACTTTTTTCCCAGAGATTCTAAGCATGTCTGAGTAAATATGGTCCAATTCAGTTTTTTCTACGTAAATATGGTCCAACTCGGGCTGTGAAAACCGCATCTAAACAACGGCCCGGTTGCTAAGAACCCGATCTGCCGATGTTTTGGCGCATTCAAGTCATGTAACATGAGATACGCACTATTAATCTCTAATTCATGAGCAGCAGACTGAAGGCAGAGATATAAGCCTTGTATGCGAATAGCTCGAGGATTCTTGTGGCAGACACAACAAACAGCTAGGTTATGCTTCTCATCCTGAACCTAAGACTGACGCTCCTAACAGAATGGTTTATTCCAGTTGTGCCTCATACCTGTTGACCCCGATGAAAAGTGGCAGAAATGTACCAGAGTGAGAAGCAGAGGAGAAAGCGAGAGTGACCTGAAACCAAATTTCTCCACGCTTACAAACGTAGCCCCATGCAGCCGTACATCTCTCTCACATTCTGTGCTAGCTATAAAGGAGCATGTTTATCAAATCATTCAGTGGAGGACACAGTGCACTATTGTGCTGCCTCATCGCCTTACTGTGAGCTGCTTAACTGTCTGTCTATCTGTCTGCTCATCCATCTGTCCGTCAATCCGTCCATCTATCCAGTGTTCCAACAATTCTGGAGCTGACTGATGTACTGTACATGTATACATTCTCCGATACATAGTGGGGTCCAAAAAGGGAGAGACCACTAGTGACAATGCTTCCATTTTGCTAATTTATTACAACCTTTTTCATTACAAACAATCAGCAAGAACTTGAAGTTAGAAGTTAATCTTAGAGATATGTACAAGAGCATTTCAGTATGCCGCATGTCCCCCTCGTACTTTAAGGACAGTGCGCACTTGAGCTGGCACGGACCCCACAAATTTGTGTACAACGTGGCGACCCGTGTTAGATCAAAGTCATCAGAGACTCGTCTGAACACGCGCTTCAGTTGAAGGAATTAGACTCAAGGAAAATCTGACCTTCCATCCAAAGGATTTAATATGATCAATGGTACATTTTTTTTTTTTTTACGTTTAGAAACACTGCAGAATATTGAATA
Organism: Notoglanidium macrostoma; assembly: GCA_030068235.1. Lineage (NCBI taxonomy): Eukaryota > Metazoa > Chordata > Actinopteri > Siluriformes > Auchenoglanididae > Notoglanidium > Notoglanidium macrostoma. Next base: position 4,102,589 of record JAQQZR010000006.1, on the reverse strand, counting down.
TTCCAGATATTGCACCATTCCTTTCGCTGCCGTAACAACTCTCAGATTTTCAGTGTGCTCTCAGAAAATATGTTCATAAAATAAATGCAAACAAATAATCACCCTTGGAAAAATGATCTTATTCTAAAATTTCCCTAGATGATTATCTAGGGAAACCTGATGTTGTGTAGGTCTCCCTTGTACTACCAAAACAGCTCTGACGCATCGAGGCATGGGTTCCACAAGACCTCTGAAGGTGTGCTGTGGTATCTGGCACCGAGACGTTAGCAGCAGATTCTTTATCTTCTCCAAGTTGTGAGGTGGGGCCTCCATGGATTGTGGGGACTCCATGGGCTTGTTTGTCAATCACATTCCCACAGATGCTTCATCCGATTCAGATCTTGGGAATTTGAAAGCCAGGTCAACACCATGAATGTTTGTCATGTTCCTCAGTCCATTCCTGAACAATTTTCTGTGGTGTGGCAGGGTGCAATATCCTGCTGAAAGAGGCCACTCTCATTAAAGTATACCATTGCCATGAAGGGGTGTACTTGGTCTCTAACGATGTTCAGGTAGTTGAATGGCACATGAATGGCAGGACCAAAGTTTCCAAGCAGAAGATTGCCCAGAGCATCACACTGCCTCCACCAGCTTGCATTCTTCCCATAGTGCATCCTGGTGCCATCTCTTCTGATGACAGTGATTCATCCTACCAGGCCACCTTCTTCCATTGCTCCATGGTCCAGTTTTATGTAGCCCCATATGTAGCAAACTGTGATGCACTTGCACTACTGACACCTCTCTGTTATAACCAGCATTAACCTTTTTCGATAGTTTGTGCTATAGTAGCTCTTTTGTGGGATCAGACCAGACAGGTTAGTCACGTGCATCAATGAGCCTTGGGCGCCCAGGACCCTGTCGTGGGTTCACTGCTTGTCCTTCCTTAGACCATTTTTGGTAGGTACCCATGACTGCATACCGAGAACACCCCACAAGACTATTTTTTGTGTTTCTAAAACATTAACTTCAAGAACTGACTGTTCACTTGCTGCCCAATATATCCCACCCTTTGACAGGTGCCACTGTAACGAGATAATCAATGTTATTCACATCACCTGTCAGTGTAAAACCACTGACAGGTGATGTTATAGCTGATCGGTGTAAATATGCGGCTACACACATGGAAAAATCCCTTTGACATCCAATACAATTGGGAAAAGCAGAGCGCCTTAAGTGTAAAAAAAAGACAGATGGTTGTTGACCTGCACAAGCGAGAGAATGATATAAAATATATACAAGTAGTAAAAATACTCTTTGTGACACTGCGCCAAAAAAGAATTTCTTGTACTTGGTGAATAAAAAAATAAAAAAAACCCCATTCTGATAATCTTCCAAACAATCAGGAACATTATAAAATGCATTCAAGCATTTTGGCATGAATATACTGACCTCATATATATTCAGGAAGATAGTGATGGAGGCAAAGAAGATTATAGTTTCAAAATTGCACAGTGTAAGTGTGAACTTTATTTTCTCAAATAAACTGCTTGCCACTGTCTTCATTAAAACTAGCCTCTCTGGCAACCCACAAAAATACAGTTCTTCAAAATAAAACTAATTGTATGTTTGCAACCATGTGTCAGTTACTCAAATTAACTTAACTTTTTTATGCATATTTTGTGTCTGTTTTCTGCATAGATTTATTTTTGCACCATCAGAAGTGCTGAACAGTGAGTGATAGGTTACTATCTGTGAAAGGCTACTATCTGTATCTGTATTCAGATTTAAACTCCGAGAGGGTGTGGCCTAAACCAGGAGGATTTTTGTTCTTTCGTTAATTAATGGAAATTCTAGCACTATACTTCAGAAACTGAAAAAAAAAAAAAAAAATTGAGGTAGGAAACCCAGAACTGTCAGCATGCATTGTTCAAAATGTGCACTTTTTAAAAACAAATCCCACTTATGAAGCAATAATTACTTACTATTTTCTAAAATATTCCAAGCCATAACAGCCCAAATTGTTTTATTTCTCTTATACCACAGCAATTTGCTAATGATTATGTTTTCATTTTGGGCTGTTTTGTGGCTTAATCCCAAGGCATTTTTTTTTACATCCTAATAGGAAGACACAAAATTAGTCTCTGAATTGAAATCTTGTCTGAATTGAAAAGGCCAAACAGTGCTTCTTAATTTGATGTGGATGCTGTTAGTACACTCCTCAACGTGTTAATGATTTAATAGTGTTTGCGATATGGAATTATGAAATGAAACCTGTTGTTGTCAAGGACATTTTGGACAATGTTTGTTTTAATCCTATAATCCTGTCTAATCCCATTGTCATTTAATTTCTCAGTTGGTTAACATTACTGAAGTTGAACAGATGTCCAAAAATAAAAGTTGGTGTTGTATTTAAATGTTTACATTGTTTACTAGAGAAAGGTCACGCTCTTCTCTTTCCCTTTCCCCCCCGTCTCTCCGATGCCACTGTTTCCACTTACAGACTGGCAGTATGAGGGTAAGTCCGTTAACCTTCCTTCTTTACATCACTTCCTGTGCATCTCTTGTCTTTGCCTGTTCTACAAGCAGCACTTGAACATGACCTGCCCCCATAGCGAATCCTGTCCTGATTTATCCTATTTGCATGTGGTGGCCATGCTACTTCAGCGATTAGAAATACTAGCCAAAAATGTAATGCCTCTTCAGCCTAAGTTGTTTCTTGGCTCTTGAGTAGAATTACTGAAATGTATCATCTTTTTGTTTCCTCCATTTCAGAATGCAAGCTCTCCAGAACTGGTCCACCAGCCACCATAGTAGCTATAGATGAAGAGAGTCCTAATGGTAGGTATCGATCCCCTTGCACATAACTTCAACTGAAAGCACTCCAGTTCAAATGTGTAGGGTTGTGTTCAACATTTCTCTTTTCACTCTTTTTCAACCAAACTGGCTGATAATGAGTATAGCCATGTAAAGTCAGGATTGAGTTTTGAAGTGGAGACCTTGGAATTGCGCCAGTTCAAGCAGCCTCGAAAAAAGTTTCATCTCGCATCATCGTGAACGAAATTTATCGAGAGTCAAAATATTATGGTTTGTAATCTTAAAAAAAATTGTCAGTAATTCTTAACTCTCCATCTAATCGGTTGTTTATTCGTTTGGAATACAGTTGCGGAATAACAGATGCCGAATAAAAGATCCCTTTGGATCTCTTTAAGGTTTGTTAAAAGAAACTCTCCCTCTAAGCTCTGCCCAGTCTTGTCTAATTTATATTTACGAATTTATGAATGTAAGAGATATATGCCGCACGAAATGACAGATGTTCCAGTTGTGGCAAACCTCATTTCTTGCCTTTTTAGGCATCCCTACTGAGCACCACAAAGACATTCGGATCCAAAAATCCAGAGCCTTTATGAAACAGCTGTAGTTCTTTATACACGTCTTTCTCCTTCACTTATTCTACAGCTAGCACTGTAATTGCCTGTGAACATTAGTGAACCATTCTATGAGTATGATAGGAGATGTGGCTTTAAGCATTAGCCAAGGCATCAATGCAACCCAAAGAAGGTTTTAAAGAAAAGTCGATTTTACATTAGAGGTGGTGAGTACATTGCTTCTAATATTCTCCCATGTTAATTAATTGCATAGTCTGCATATATAGTTGCATTATACATTGGGCACCAAGCTCAAGTTCCGTTCTATTTTATGTGATACAGGAATGGTTTGTAGCTAGAAACAATACGTCAGGTCTTTGACTTGGCCATTCCAAAACATGAATTTTGTTCTCCTTTAACCATTCTTTAGTTGAATGACTTGTGCGCTTAGGGCCGTTGTCTTGCTGCATGACTCACTTTCTCTTAAGATTCAGTTTATAGACAGATGTCCTGATATTTTTTCTTTTGAATTCACTGATATAATTCAGAATGCATTGCTCTGTCAATGATGGCAAGCTGTTCTGGCCCAGATACAGCAAAACAGGCCCAAACCATGATACTACCACGTCCATGTTTCACAAATGGGATGAAGTTCTTAAGCTGGAATGCAGTGTTTTTCTTTCTCCGAACGTCTTATTGAAACCAAAAGTTCTTTTTTGGTCGCATCCATCCACAAAAGTCTTTCAGTAGCCTTCTGGCTTGTCCATGTGATCTTTAGCAAACTGTAGACAGGCAGCAATGTTCTTTTAAGAGAGCATTGGCTTTCTCCTTGTAAGCCTGCCATGCACCCCATTGTTGTTCTGATGGTGGACTCATGAACATTAACATTAACCAGTGTGAGAGAGGATTCAGTTGCTTATCCTGGATTCCTTTGTGACCTTGCAGACTATTACACGCCTTGCTCTTGGTGTGATATTTGTTGGTCTCCACTCCTGGAGAGGGTAGAAATGATCTTGAATTTCCTCTGAGTGTTTGACTGTGGATTGGTGGAGTCCAAACTCTTTAGAGATGGTTTATTAACCTTATATAACCCGATGAGTATCAACAACCCTTTCTCTGAAATTGTTTGTGCCGTGATGCACTTCCACAAACATGTGTTATGAAGATCAGACTTTGACAGGACAGGGTGATCACTCAACACCTGACTGTCATCCCATTGATGGAAAAAACAAACCCACCTGACTTCGACCCTTCTGCCATTTAAGCAAAAACAGCCCACGATCCACATCTCTGCGTGGCTGCTCCATCCCTACCTGATTAATGTTAGCCGGCTCGCCTAGGAAGACAGATTTAACAGGTGATTGTCAAAAGCGTTGAACAATTACCATGGCTTGACAAGCTTACAGCTAATGTCTCTAGCTAGCGTTATTAGTGATTGAGACTGAATCTGGATGGAAGTCTCTGTTTTGTCTCATAGTATTTCAGAAACACTGAGGGGGGAAAAAACCCCAGCACTGTCAGTTTGGTGCGTGAATTCTAGCTCTACCTCTGCGACATCACTCAACTAGAGATGTGCGTTGGACTTTTTTAACATTATATTCTGGAAACTTGAACTAAACAACAAAGTAGCCTAATTTAAACCACGACAACCCCAACCACGTAGGTCCCGTGAGCTTTTTATTGGACCACTTGGAAATAAACACTGCTGCTCACGCCCCATGAGACCCCAGGTCGCACCCAATGCCTTGTGAGCCTTGTGAGACTTTCTGGCAAACCCATTCTTATTTCATTCAGAATAATCTATTTTTATTCGGTTCCATCCCTGGTGCCAGTGCCTGCTTATAATAATCCGAAGGTCAGCACAGACATATGCATTATATTTTCTAAACCAGTACGGAAAGCATAGAAATGAATGCTCCACGCCCGGTGTTTTCAACAGCGTGAAATGAAAGGCGTCAGGGAGTGGCGATTTCCATTGTTGCATGCCTTTAAGACTTAAGTGGAGCTTCAGATATTCTGTGAACATATCATATTTGTGTCTTTGCCAAATTAAAGGACAAATCAATAAATTTGATTTGTTTGTAATATTGGCCTTATAGGCAATGCTGTCATTCCAGACAGGTCAGAAATGTACCTGTATAAACAAAATCATTAAAAACAATCCAAGCCCTACAGATCAATACGTAGAATCAGAAGGTTCTGGAAATGAAAAATGTTCTAAACATCATATTTACAAGCCATCAAGTATAATTTCATATATTACTCATGTATCCTTTCATATTTTACACCAAAATATTGTTTGGGAGTTTAAACATTTTAAAAACCTTGTGTAGAGTCAAACTCTATGACTCGATGACTCACTTGTCAGATAGAATCTTGTGCTTTCAAGGTCCTATATAAATAAACCTTTAGTCCATTTGCATATAAGTAAGAAGATAAGTTATGGAGCAAAGATACCCAACTTGGACGAATGCCATATTGAAAACGCACCAAATCAGCACTCGTGTAATTCTCCAGCCTGATTTCCCTACATGGCGCTTAATAAGCATCTGCCGTTTTTTTTTTTTCTTTTTGGCTTGCAGGAAATAACAGGGTAGCATGGACAGAATTTTGTTGGTGTGGGAAATTAATGTAGCTAAATTTAGGCAGACCAACACTAGATGCCCAATCAGCGAATATAAGGCTCAGAGGTTTAATATGCACTTTCGGTTGTTTTGACTTGCAGGAGACATTAAAGAGCACTTTATTCGGATAATTCTGCTGCCGGGCAGACCTTAAATTTACCATAATTTAGTCAGTCCGATGATGACATTAGATGCCTAAGGAGTTCCAACACGACTTAAAGGGCACCTTGTCACATTTGATAACTTCATGTGAGCTAGCTATATCAGTTTTTTTGTAAAGTATTTGCAGCAAATGTGGTTATTAGAATGAGTGGAGAATAAATCATTGCTCCACTACATTCGGTGTCCGAAGCATCATGATGAAAAGAAAGTACATCGTCTAATGTAGCAGTTTTTAGCTTAAAGTCAGTTGACTCAGTTCTGTTTGGATTATAAGTCATTTATATTGTAAATCTAAATCTGTAAATATAGATTTAAAGAAATATAATGTCAGGAAGAACTGCAATTCAAAACCTGCACCCCGAAATTGAATAAAATCCAAAACACAAGGAACCACTTGGAATGAATTGGGTTTCGTGTAATCTGATTAAAAATTTTTAAAGCTTCTGGATGTAAGATTTAGGAGCTTCGTTCTTTCTTGTCGAGAAATGCTGTCGCATAATACATTCATGCAGAAGAACTTTTCACGGCATTATATGCGCCGCACTCTTCTCCACTCCACGGATTAATTTCAAGTCTACAAGTGAGCATTCAGAGAGAATAAGAGCTCGGAGCAGCCCCAAAGGCTGACAGAGCGAGCTAGCTAAAATACAGTGTACAGAATAAAACTGGCATGTCCAGTCACTTCCAATAAACGTATGTTCACTACCCGATCTGTATTATCCATGTATTTTATTGTCTAATCTGTGTATTTTGTTCTCTAGCCTGTCAAAAAACGTTCGCATGAGCCAGTGTTAGCACGCTGGCTGAAACACGGAGCAATAAATATACACACGATGGCCAGCAGACAACCTGGATGTCTCTCTCTCTCTCGATATAACTGAAGTTGGAACACAAAAATACAAAAGCAAAAAAAAAAAAAAACAGCCTACCTTAAAGGTCCACTGTTTAGGATTTCGGAGGATTTATTAGCAGAAATGGAATATAATATTCAGTTGGTTTTCATTAGTGTATGATTACCTGTAACTACGAATCGTTGTGTTTTCAACCGAGCTTAGAACGAGTCCTTTATATCGACCACAGGGAGCAGGTCCACTTCCACACAGCCTCCATGTTACAGTAGCCCAGAACGGACAAACCTCCAGAGGGCACCTTCCGGCAATGCCGTAATTATGATATATATTGGGCGACACGTCCATTCAGATGTGCTCACAATTTCCCCCCAGTATCTACCTATATATATATATATATATATATATATATAAATAAAAAAAGCTAATTTGCTATGTTACAACAGCCAAACACACTCTGCCAGTTCTAGTATCACGGTGTAGCCTACCATAGAGTACTAAAGGTATTAAGAACTAAAGGTATTAGTTCATGTCTGTAAGCAACAAGATGTTGTTCGGTAAATCTCCAAAACATGTAAAAGCCTCCTTCACCATCATTTACACTAAGGTTAGCTGATAAAACGGGTCGTGACTCAGACAGGGAAGGAGGGAGGGAAGACGGGAAGAAAAGGCGAGGAGGGAAAGCATACTTTCCATCATTTATCCCACACATTGTAATATTCTACTCACTGGCTTTATTTATAATTAGTATGCTTGCATCACGTACAATGGCTTTTGACTGGGAATTTGATTAGTTACACGTTCTCCTAGTGACTAACAGTGGTGCTCACACGGCCGTATTTATATTTGTCAGAAAGCCGACGCGAAGTCTGATGCAGTGCTTTTGTAGACAGTAGTATTAATCCGATATTCCATTAGTGTAGCGGACTATGCTTCCTTACTTATTATATTTAGCGTTATTAGCGTGTGATCCAAGTGCAGGCAGTTTTATTACAGTCAGCTTTTATTCACAGTGAGTAGCGTGTCATCGTGAAGAGGATGAGTGACATTCGTGACACTCGAAAACAAGAAAGGTAAGTTGCGAGCGGTGAGAAAATGAGGACCCGATGATGTGCACATTATGTGAGCCAATCATTCCCATTCAGATAAATTCTTAATAATCCATTCCTGAACATCATGGCATGAAACACCACTTGTTTACTTATAATATTCCTTTCATGTACACTCCGGTGCGTTCGGAGTAAAGACGGAGAGGGAGAGAGGGAGCAGGATGCTGACAGGGCAGAGAATGCAGGTGACATGGAGGTGAGTGAGAAAAGGAGCAAATATCGATGAGTCCGTATTTGGTCCCCCCGGTGTTGACTCCATGGCGGCAGCCTTGCCTTCCGGGTTTCTTGTTTTTACAAGTGGCTGCATGAATCCGGAAGAATGCAACGGAAGGACGATGACGAAAGAAGAAGAAACAGGAGGAATGAGTGTTTGCTGGTGCTGGGTGACAAGTTTAAAAACGCAAATTTAGAAAAATAGAGGATCGTGCTTATTATTTAGCGCAGGAGAAGCAAGGGAGTGTGAATGTGAATACTTGGAAGTATGTTACAGGCACCGTGTACTAATACACGCTTGGAAAGGGAGGGGTCGGACACAGTCCTACACAGTGGACATTTAAATGAGGAGTCATCAATTTTGAACAAAGTCCCCTCCTCTCAGTTCTCTGTCACAAGCTCCGCCCCCAAATTCCTGGACGCACATTGTCAAGGCAACAACCAGACATCCCCTCCCCTTCCCCCGTCCTGTGATTGGCTGGAATACACCCACTGTTACTGATTGGCCGGAATACTGTTGTGTGGCTCGAGCCAGGGCTGTGTATGAGCAATGAGTTTGCCAAAAAAAAATAAAAAAAAAGGGAATTAGAATCACTGACTGCACCTTTAACTGGATACTGATATAAATTCCATGACAGGGATAAATCAACGGACTATCATTATTATTATCGCTCTCTTCCTACCAAAACATCTAACCTCTTTAATTTTCCTTTTATAATATTATATCTGACTCATACTCCCACTTCTGTTTGGTTTCTTAACTCTTTCTCGGTGATGCTGGACTTCTTTCGTGCCTGAAGTCGGGTTGTGACCTACTCTATATCCAGCCCCACATTTTCGAGTAAAGCTTAGCCATTTTGTTTGTCTCCAGCAGTTTTAGGGGATTTCTCCCTGATTTGGTTCATCCAATTCCCAACCACCAGTTAGGTCTCTCCTGTCCTATGACAGCTATTGATCTGGAAGAGTGAAGGCTTCCTCCGAGTCTCCTAAGACACATAAAGCCAGGCAACCCCTTCTTTTCAAATTGCTTCTCATGCTGCATCATGGGGCAGCATAACACCCTCTGAGAAAAGTGCTATCCACCCCCTTCCTCATGCATGATGCCCGCAATTGGCTAGTGTCGCTGTGATTAACAGGGGAGAGAGTATGTCACTCAGAAGCTACAAGGTTGCCTTATTTTTCTTATATGCAACTCTTGGGGTTTTTTGACAGTTGTGTCTAGACTACCACCTTTAACAACACTTTCCTTTAAGCCCTCCAAAAACCCAGGGGAAAGAAAATGCAGCAAACTCACACTGCAGATTGGGTTTTATTATTATTATTATTTTTTTTAGATTTGCTTTTTAACAGATGTAGAATAAAAGCAAAAGACATTTACAAAAAAAACAAAAAACAAAAAAAACAATTCAGAATTATAGGATGGCTGATTATATGACGATA
>JAQQZR010000006.1:4033326-4045946 GCA_030068235.1 Notoglanidium macrostoma | reverse complement strand
AAACCGGAGCACCCGGAGGAAACCCACGCATGCACGGGGAGAACATGCAAACTCCGCACAGAAAGGCACCCTGGGTGGGATGGAACCCAGGACCTTCTTGCTGTGAGGCGACAGTGCTAACCACCGCACCACCGCCCTTGAAAACATTGTATTTATGATAAATGCTTCACATGATTGGAGCAGGTGTGGCATAGGAGTGTAAAAAAGAAATCTAGACTAAAATCACATGTCATCTATCTATCTGTCTGGCTGTCTAACTGAGAAATAAAATCCCAAAGAGGTGTGCTGCCAGGAGTGCTAATAAAGAATACCCATGGGGTGTCTTATTTACACTTTGCCAGCTGCCACTGCGCTGACCTGTGGGATTCTGTCTGGATTTGTGCATGGCATCATTCCATGCTCACAGAGATGGCTTCGAATCAAGAGCATCTTTTATGTTCTGCCTGCTGTTGTGGCCTTTTCTGCCATGTGAAAGTTGACAGAAAGATGAAATGTAGCCGCACCTCAGTTCTTGTCCGTCTCTGATATTCAGATGATCTAAGAGAACAGTCCTGCTATTGGACTGACTGCAGCATGTACAGGCTTTTCATCAGTAATTAACCAAAGCTGTATTCATCCTTATGGAGAAAATGTACCGGGGTAATTATGGGCGGATCATGACCTTCAGCGCGAGACCTTATCAAATTACTTACGGTCAAGCCCCATCACCTTACTGATGACCCTTACCTGTCACTTCAATAATATCTGGACTTATGTGGACTGGGCCTTCACTTGCAGTTTGGCTCATGTGGGTATGAAGCGACCGCTACTAGCCTGTAGTTTGCGTGTCTTGGTCGCATGATTTATTTGCTAGTTACAGGTTGCACTGACTTTGTTGGCCGATTAGCCAAACCAGCTAACTGTACGAGCCACATACGCTCACTCATCAGAGGCACCAACGATCTCTTCTACCTCCTTCCCGGCTTAATTCTTCTTTCGAACGTCTGTATGGATGTGTAATGAGAAGGTGTACATGACAGGATAAGATGAAACAAAGGTTTATTTCAGTAAATGAGATCTAAAGATGTGATTGGGAACTGAAGACCGCGTGCGTGTCGGGATTGGTTGGAGGAATTTGCAAGAGTTGTTCGTGTTTATAGCATTGTACCTAATTTACATAAAACCGAGAACTTTACAATTCGAACGTCCTTGTCGCGCTGGCTCTTGCCTTGCTGAAATCGCTGTTCCTCGACGCACACGCGCGTAGGAAATTAACCTCCGTCTGTTGACTTGTCGCCGGTTAGTGTGAACGTAGGGTTGCTTTGCGAAGACTCGCTCCTGCGTTTGTGCCAGTGACGATTCCAAGCCTTCGTTATCTCTGCTGTCTGTCTTGATTAGCGTTGCAGAGTAGCCCAGTCTTCTGTTTCCGTTTATGCCTGGTGGCTGATCACTTGACCTTTAGCTCGTCTCATATTTCCGATTCTTCTCACCATCCTTCCATTTAGAGGAAACATGGTTAATAATAACAGTAACCGTCATCAAACGGATCATAAGGATGCTCATTTCATGCCAGGAACAACAGATGAAGATGTCATGGGTCATTTCAAGGTGAACAAAAGACAGCCAGACACAAATATATATATTGTTTATATCTTCATCAAATCCCAGTGTCAGGGCCGCAGAGTATATCATCTTTACTCGTTATAGCAATATTGGCTTCAGCAGAATGATATTGCAAAGGGCTGCAATATCCAAGTAAGTCATTTTTCACCGTGTGCTGTTCCTTTTGAGAGGTTTACGAGTGATCCAAGAAAATCATAGTCATTCAATTTAGTGGATGTTAAATATCCCAAACCATTAACCACGCTATATAGACACGTCAAGAGTTTTCATGCCAGGCAGCAGCTGCAATTAGCCGTGTTTGTCTGCATTTTGTTTGCATTTTGTCTGCGAGAGCTTGTCCTTTGTCTGTTTTAAACACCACATGTGTTTATATTGGGGAATCCACACCATACATCAGAGAACTGTTCTCTGCATCACAGCTTTATTCCCATGTTGAAGCCTTTCATCATGATGACTGTGCTTTCACAGATGACGGCTTCAGATGGAGTTCACCAGAGCTCACCAGTTGCAGTTAATATCACGGTGATCGATTCCAACGACAACACGCCGACCTTCCCCAACGTCTCCTACAGCGTCAGTGTTTACACAGACATGCAGGCCGGGGAAGTGGTATTATGGGTAATCAATAACTCACTCACCATTTTAACAAACAGTCTACCTGCTCAGAGTAATAGGATTAGTGGCCTTGTTTATGAAGGGCCTATAGCAGAAGTAATTGCACGAGCTCTGTATTTAAGCTCCGAATCGGCTGTAATTTCACCTCAGTGTGTACAGCGTGCAAGTTGCTGCTTTAATGGGCTGCTTAGTAGTCTGAGCAGGAGCAACGCAACTTGCATAGTCATACTCGAGGGAAAGACTGATACAGAGGGACTAATTGCTGCAACAATTGACACATCAAGGACTCCAGTTTAAAGAAAAAGTTCATTGGGATGTGGGTTTTTTTTTTTGCAATCAGAGGCGGCGAGGAAGATGAAAATCGTAGCGCGTTATGAAATACAGCTTAAATTTCAGTGCCGATGGCTCAGCTGCGCATAAAATCATAGGTGTTTTCACCATTATCCTACTACCTAGAAGGAGTTAATAGCCTGAGTCTCTACTAACCGTAAGAAGTCATAGCTATTGGAAATAAATAAATAAAAGAAAATTGTTCGGAGCCTTTAATTAAACTTGTCACAATTATCAAAGTGCGATTTTACTGCTACACGAACGTACTGAATATACAAGACGTAACACCCAAATTGTATTTTCCTCCTTCTTAAAGGTTAATATTCTCCTAAATTAATTACCTCTCGTCTCTGTAAAAAGTCATGTGGCATATGGCTGCATTGCGAAATGTCATTCGAGTTGTTGTGTAATGCTGATGACTTTCTTTCAGCTCACAGCTTCGGATACCGATGAGGGTCCCAACGGCTTGATAAGCTACAGCATTGTGGCAGGATCTCGGGGCCACTTCGTCATCAATAATCGAACAGGACTGATCAGCGTGGCACCCGGAGTCAACCTGACCGTGGGCAGCTCTTACACCCTCACGGTCAAGGCATCGGATAATGCAGCTATTGACCAGAGAAGGTAAATAGAGCCGAAGGTGCAATAGGAAAGCGGGAATAGACGAGGTATCATGTGGAAGATGATTACTATCCAGCACCTTCCACATTTTATGTTGACAGAGTACAGTGGGGTGACAGACGTTCGGATGCCTCCTTCCTAGAAATATAATTATCCGATCAGTTGGTAATAATAATAATAATAAAAGAAGTTCTAAAACTAGATCAACATTGCATAGGAAATTGATTATTACTGATATTGTCCATACATACATACATACATACATGTTGGCCAGAGACAGCAGTATGTAACGGTTAAGGCTGGTCCAAAAGTAATAATCATAAAGCATAGCAGGCAGATCTGGTGTACTAGTGAAACCTTGGAGATGAAATAATATTGATGTATGACTTTGCAAAGACACTACAAACAGTGGCGTATTGATTTTCAGATTAATGAGACTCAAGACAAAATGAGCAGATATTAACAGTAATCACTATAATCAGAGGCAGGGCAGTGATCAGGGTGCTGCCGCTGAACAAACAAGCTGTTTCTTGACGATTTGTAAAATTCCTTTTTTTTTTTAACAACAGAAAAATCACTTTACTTTAGGACTTTAGGCCACTGCTCTTACGGGTACATGACACCGAATAATCCCTTCATGAATACTTAAATAGACCTACATAAATATTTATGAAGACCTATTCCAGTAGGTGTCATACAGTGTGGTTTTGTCATCTTTGATGTCAGGCTGACATAACGCTCAAGTCAAGTGAAATTCATGACCGCTATGTACTTCTGCTATGTCAGAGTCACTCAATGGAAACGAGATTAAATGTACACTTCTATATCCTTTTTATTAAGCGCCTTGCAGAACCATTCACCCCGTTGAAAGTAATCAATCAGATTCCTCTTGTTTACAAATGACACTGGAACAGATTGTTCCCACCATTATTTTCTATTGCAAATTAATATGCTCTTAAAGAAGACTTGCAAAGCCAAAATGCATTATTTGTCAGCAGATCTAATGAAACTACGCGACCAGTCAAAAGTTTGGACACGCCTAGTCTTTTTCATAGGTTTTTCTTTTTTTTTTTGCTTTCTACGTTGTAAAACATTACTGAATACATCAGAACTATGAAGCAACACGTACGGCATATACTGAATTATGTGGAAGGTGAAGTTCCTCCCAGGCTTTAGGTTTTTTCCTCTTCCCCATTTCCTTACTATTGATCCGACGGTGCTTACTGGAATGTCCAACCTCTTAGATATAATTTTGCAACCTATTCATAGGTTATGAAATTCTATTAACTTATCTTTAACTTCCTTAGAATGCGACGTAACCTTTACTTTTCTTTTTTTTTAATTCCTTTGCTTTGGACTGACATTCTCTTCACTGACAGGTGTTTTTTGTTCGTGAAATGGGAGCTGTCTGAGTATCACAGGTGAAGGCCAGTTATTGTATAATCCTTAAGACGGCATCGTTCATGTGGAGCTTCGAGAACCTGGGGGAGTTGAATGCGAGCAGCATAATCATTTTGATTTTCTTTGAAACACTTGCCGAGCAATAATTCGTCAATTCAGTGTAAGAGTACACGAGTTTGCAGTAAACCCACTGACAGGAAGAATACGTGTATTGATTATTTATTTACTCAGACATCAGAAATCAGATTCAGGAATCCCAGGGGGGTTGAATACTTTTGCAAACCACTGGAGTGTTTCCAACTCGGTATATATATATATATATATATATATATATATATAACGTTTTTCCCAAAGAATGGCAGAGAGTTAAATGGGATATAAAGCAGCGTATAAAGCAGTTTTAGATGAGAGAGAGGAAGGCAGCATGTGTGTAATTATTTGGCTTGAACAGAAGTCGATAAATTAGGCAGAGCATGATCGAATGGTGTGCGCCTCTGTTCTAATAGATTTGTCTTAGCGCTGTCTGTATAGCATTGTACCATAGCATCGAATAAAGTCGACTCACCGTGCTGCAGGCTGCATTACGTACATCGCGCGTGCTGGCCCGGCCGAACTTTACTTTGATCGCAACCTGCGCCTGCTTCAAATTTACAAAGTTGGTCTGAATGACTTCCGCAAGTCTCCATGTAAATTACCTAGATTAGATTCTCAAGGTCTTTTGGATCAAATGCTAATATCATTAAGATCTTTCAATAGCGAACGGCATTAATATAGGTCATGTCTGATTATTATAGTGTACAGACAATGCGCAGTATGAACATTTGAATGCATCGTGCTCCATTAAAAAAAAAAGAAAAGGGGAAGGATATCCTGAGCCGAGTATGTAACGCTGTACTGTTTCATGTATTGGTATTCAGGAGCTCCATCACCACCGTGTACATTGAGGTGTTGCCCCCGAACAACCAGAGCCCCCCACGCTTCCCCCAGCTCCTCTACAGCCTGGAGATCAGCGAGGCCATGAGGAGCGGAGCCACACTGCTCAACCTGCAGGTCAGATACAATACCCAGATACAGTTGCTCCTGAATAATACATTATAATACTAGCATGTGCTCTTACCGCTTATATTTTGGTTCTCTATTTGTCAGCGATTGTGCTGATCCTGGTTTTAGATTCTTAAGCTTTAAAAGGTATTTCCTTATCTCAACGTACCATCATACTGTTATACCTCGCAAACCTGACTGTCAGGGAAAGTAGATAAATTGACCAAGCAAGCCGTTTTATTGTTTGTTGTTGTTGTTGTTTTTTGCAACAGGGTGTTCTGTTATAGGAAAGTAATCAGGGATGAGTTAAAGAGAGCATA
The DNA here is from genome assembly GCA_030068235.1 of Notoglanidium macrostoma. Taxonomy (NCBI): domain Eukaryota; kingdom Metazoa; phylum Chordata; class Actinopteri; order Siluriformes; family Auchenoglanididae; genus Notoglanidium; species Notoglanidium macrostoma. The sequence goes on along the minus strand of JAQQZR010000006.1, from coordinate 4,040,016 downwards.
GTCGAATGCCCGAATCTGATTGGTCAGATTGTCTTGTGTCTCACAACACTAAACTAATGAATAAACTGTGGTGTGTCGTTCATGAATAAGTTCAACTTTGTAACCGTTGGCGTACGCAGAATAACACACCCCACACCGTGCTAATGTATGACTATAATACGCTTCCCCACTCTAAATAGCTCTACTGCCTCACGTTACTCACCGCTTGTAGGTTCATCTTAGAGGTTCACACGTGTCTTGGGAGTACCCGTTTGTAAGCAGCCTTTGGTCAGATGCCGCAGCTGCGACGTGTTACGCCAAGAGCATCCGTCCTACAGAAAGCCTCCCACGGTCCTTTTTGAAAGACGTCTCTCGCCTATGGCTTTCTGCCTCAAACTCCAAAATCCTTCTGCAGTTACAGTAATCAAGGGAATCCATGATGCATTCGGACTTTTCTTTTGATCTTGCCAACCTAAAGATTTCACTTTGCATCAGACCTCAGGGAGCAAATAAGAAAATCATCCGAGCATTGTAGAAAGCAATATTAAATATAAAAACAAAATATGCCTGGCGTAGGAAACAGCGCGACCAGCGTGTCTGATTCGTTCAGGAAAGAACGGAAATAGAATTAGATCACTCGCTTGTGACTGAACGATCCTATAAGAGTAAGATGTGATGTGATGTGAAGGAATACGCACACGGGAGCATCGAAGAGGTCTCTTTTCTCACTTTTCTTTTTCCTTTTCAGGAAGAACCAGACTTAAGACGGCTTACTTCGCGTGCAAGCCTCGATGCTCATGTACTGTAGTATTAAGTCTGAGCTACGTCCGGGAACCAATTACGGTGTTTTCTTAAATGATGTCGTGAAGTTTTCTCATGCTGTTCACGTTTGCCCACAGCCATGTTGAATCTCGCCTGGCAGAGTAATTGATTTATTGTTACATGAAAGTGCTGTGTGTCTTTTGCAGGCAACAGACCGGGAAAAAGATCCCATTATGTACAGCATCCTCAGCGGAGATCCTGATAACGTCTTTGAACTCAATCAAACGTAAGCTTTCACTGAAGGGTTTCACAAAAAGTTTTGCTCTGACAGTTGAGTCTATTTCACTCGCCAGGAAACGCCGATGTTCTAATTTTACACTGTTTTCAACTTTAAGACCTTGTGGAAATAGCTGAGGGGCTCCGGGCCTGTGCGTTTTATTTTATTGGTTTGCCACTTACTGTTTGTCTTTGTCATGAATCAAACACTGAAGGAGCTTGTGACCAGAGATTGCGGCGAGGGCAGGACAACATTAATAACGCGACATAGCCCCGAACTAAATTGGCCGAAAAGATGGCGGCGGTATCGCAGCTATACCGTCTACTCACTCGGATTTCTAAACGATTTCACCAGCCCATGCTAACTTTTCCCTTCTACAATTGCGCAATAATCCCCATTCAATCAAGATGATTTATTTTTAGCGCCAACTCCACCAAGAACCGTAAAGCCTAGACTTTCATAACGTCTCGCCGAAGAGGTTGTACTTCGTAAAGAGGTCGATTTTATTTATTTACTAAGTGAAGAAGGCTAAGCCAGGGGAGAACTGTAATATAAAAAAAAGGTTATGTGGCTTTCCATTATTTCTTCTCTGATCTTCTGGCATGGTATCAGAGGTTGCATCATCTCCCGGCTTCCCGTCGTGCTTATTGCAGACTATCAAGGGCAGGAAATTGGAAAAAAAACAAAAAACGATGTACATTAATAAGCCTGTGCCGTTAGAGGTTTTGATAAGCAACAAATAAGCAACATGAAGATCACTAGCTGCTGTTTTTACCTGTCCAATATGCTCATCCCCTTCCAAGTCACAATATCAAATAACCCAGAAAGGGTGCCTAGAGTCCCGGAAGACAGCTAGCGTTGACTTAATGCAGAGTAATGCGTGTATTCCTGAACATATAAACCAGACTTCGACATTTTACGTCCGCAGAGTTTACAAAGCCAGCATTATTCCGAGCTGTTTGTTGACCGGAGTGGGCATCGGGCGGCTCAGAGACACTCCAGGCTGTCCGCCCACTCACAGACTCGCCCAGACTCCGACTCTGAAATCAAATTAGTTGAACCTTGAATAACCGTAACCTCACATCATCATTGGAGTGATCTTAAGAGGAGACAAAGGAGATGACTGCTCCTCTTAGCGCACTGATATTAGTCCATCAGAAAAACGGCAGTCAGCTTAAAATAAGTCCTCTTCGAAGGAGATTATTGAATATAAGAGAAAAAATCATTTGTTAGAAGAAAGAAAAAAAATTTTTTTTTTTTTCCCGGGAATAGCTGCCAAGTAGAACCACTTCAGAAAGCTAGAACCATCCAATGAAGTGAGGAACCCTTTCCGTCCCCTTAATGTATGACTCGGTAATACACGTGCAGGATACTGTATGAATGTTTGCTCTAATTATTGTAATTGCTTTCAGTTTGCTCAGAAAAAACCCCCGAATGAACGCGTACCTGCAGGATTGAGAATATATTACTGAACGTTAGGTGGGCGATTATTAGGATTTCCGTTTCTCATGGGGAACCCGTGGCTGTTTGATTTAGCTGTTCTTAATGACGTACAGGGCTGGTTAACGGTGTTACAAATGCTCGAGACATTCCCATGGCGTGTTATTTAGGAACAAATGAGCCTGTTAGTACGACTTTCACCACTGTAATGACTCACTGTGTCTCTATTTGGGCTGTGCTTTCTTTCTCCATTTTCAACCTTACACCCCATTCCTTCACGCACGGCGCAAACAAGCAAGGGACTTCGAGTCCGTCGCGAAAAGAGTCTATTAAAGTTGTGTAAAAACCTATTTGTCCGCTACTGTGCTTTTCATGCTGGCGTATTGCTGCCTTGCAGGTCGGGTCTCTTGCAGCTGGGAAAGATGCTGGACAGGGAGCGCACGGATCGCTACACACTGATCGTTTCTGCCTCCGATGACAGGCCGGACGGGGTAAGAACACGGCTAGACGTTAAATCAAACAGCGCTGCAGATGAGAGTCACACCTCTTCGAATCCAATCCTCTTTGAACCAAGAAGTCACTCACCCAAATCCCTGTGCGGCATGAGCCGAATGAACCCCGGGGCTGTTTCCCAGGAAGCGTTGGACCTCTAGATTCATTTCGGCGGTTAGAAAAAAAATGGATACGGCAGCTAGAAATATTTGTTGGGCGTCGAAAATCTTTCCTGGGACAAGAATCTAAGAAGATTGTCCTTTTTCTTCGTAAGGCATTTGAACCGAGTAGGCTACGCACTCTGCTCGTCTTTCTCAGTTCATGGTCCCCGCTGCGCTTTTTTAAGTGCGTCTCGCCGCAGGCCCGCTGTGATTGATCTGAATAGAGTATCTCACCATGGAGTGATCATGCTGCGATGATGGAGGTAAAGGAGCAGAGTGGGCTTTTTTTTTTTTTTTTTTTTTTTTTTTTTAATAACGTAGCTCGCACTCTTCATTCCAGTTCTACTGTGAGCTGACATCATTTGTAAGCTATTCTCTGATGAACAGATTAGTTAAAGCCTGCCATGCCTGGAAGCATAGAATCAAGAAGTTGTTGCACAGCTGGGTTTAGAGTTTGGGAGGCTTAAGCCAAACGTCGAGCCTTCGCTCGAGAGTCTGGTCCAATTTATTCATAAATGTGCCCAGGAAAGAGAAAGAGGCTATTTTATTCACCCTTTTCCCATGCGAGACATTCTTCCTTTACTCACAGCTTAAAATAAAAACCCTCGGACGCTTGTAATGGCGCGATGGTGAGGACGTATTTAAATCCGGAGCATGTATCTTGCAAAAAGTTCAAAAGTTAGTATTTTCCGAATCGGGTAATCAGATTGCAAATTGAGGTTTGTGGACCGAAATGCGTACAAAAGAAATATTGGTCGGAGTCTAATGCTGAGACAAAGAGTTAGTTATGTGCTACCGCAAGGGTATATTTTTTCTGATGCGTTGGCGGTTTTGTGTGTGTCAGAACAATGTGAGTTCAAATCCTGACATGGCCACGCTGCCATTTTTGGCCCATTGTGCAATTACTTTAACCTTCATCTACTCAGCTCAACCGTAAGTCACTTTGTAGAAACACGTACATGTAAACGGATGCCTTGATAAGCAGTTTCCAAATAAAATAGTTTCTCCTCTTACCTCCAGCTTGTTGAGCCGGATTCCTGACGGCACGTTTATCACATCGGAGGCTTGGACGCCGTGACCTTTATGGAAAATGAATACAAATTTCTCTCTCATTGCCCAAAGCGCAACTACAGTACAGTAGTATGATTTGATCAGAATCCCGTTGAATTGGCAGAAGCTAATTTTCCCCACACTCTTTTGAGAAAGGAACTGATATGTTGCCGTCTCTAGAACGCGGAAAAAGAAAGCGTGGGAACTCTTTCTCTCACTCATACCCGCACCTCGAACGCCCGTGCAACTCCGTCTGCGTTCTCCGTTCTTGGTGCTTCCAATTACAGCTAAGAAAAGTTTAGACAGGCACAGAAACCCACCGCAGTCTTTGATACGCAGTGACCTTTCGTCAGGCACCTGATCATTAGCCAATTTTTTAAACATACCCACTTCGAGTGCTCTGTAGGCCGGAGATGTGTAGCGAACAGATCCGACGTACTCGACCTTCCCTCCAGGAGAGGTGTTTCTGCTCGCTCCGCTCAGCAAGGGGCGGAGTTAACGCCGCGGCGCTTCAAGATTCAAGAACAGATTTCTAAAGTCTTGCCCAAGCTGCTTTCTTTCATGCCGGGCTGCCGTTAGCTCCGTTTGCTACAGATCGGTATCTATTGTTAGCGCAGGCGATCCGGAGACGGCAAGTAAGCCTTCTGATGCTTTTTTTTCCCACTCTACGCATTCGGTTAGTGAAGTGTAGTGTGGGGCTGTCATCGATGGAATCGAACCGATGAGTCATTGACAAAGTAGTAAAGGAAACAAAACGATAGACAACATGTATAAGCACACGACATGAAGGATAAACATGTGGGGGAAAAATACCGACTTGATCGACAAAGAGGATTGCCGAGACGCAGAGTTCAATATGACAAGAGACGAGATATTTTGTAACCAAACCGGCACCTAGAGTTTGCTTTCGCAGTTGGGTAGTGTACGCTGAGCTTAATGTCGTTTTATGGAAATGTGTGAAAATCTCCCTCATTATGAGAGACAGTGAGTGATTCCGCGCTGCTGTACAAACATCATTGACAAACCGAAAAGCAAGTTTGCCTTTTAGCTTAAAGCGTCGTCACGCCAAGTGTTACACAGGCTTAATTCAACCTCGGCAGGCTTTATAACCACCACATGAAATATTTACAACCGCAAACTGTCAAACACTGCACCGTTTAAAACCTTTAACTCCATGGAGCAATGAAAGCGCTCTGTCTGATTTACCGTACTTTCCTTCACCCCTAGTGTTTAACCTGGGTAGATATTAGAGACCTGTGTGTCTTTCTGCGCGTGACCGAGGTCTGGACGTGAATAGACCGCGCTGACGGAAGAGAGGGGGATGGAAATAGATCTCGTGTCTCCCAGAACTCCCTGCGGTTTCTCAAAGACTGTTCAAGTTTCATTTGAGCCCATGCATTAAATATGAATTCTATAGCTCGAGGTTATATCAAACTCCTGGACGTCTGAGGGGAAACATTAAATTCTGCAGCTTACCTCTAAAACACTAAGTCCGTATTTGCTCTAGTACACCTACCAGAATATTTTATGAGAAACCTGGGAGACTTTATGCACTTTCTACAGAATATGCAATAGAGGAGGATTGATATTAATGAATGCAGTGAAGCGTTTCACTATCACAGCCAGCTTAGCGATAGAGCCTCACTGGTCTGGAAGAGAATCCAGGTACAATGACAACTGTAATTTGAATCGAGTATGGCATTATTCACACATCAGAGCATATAGTTTTTTTCCCCCCCACTGCAAACTAAAAGTGACCAAATTTGTGGGGTGTTTTTTTTTTTTTTTGAGCAAGAGCTTTAAAATTAATAAGTAAAATTATATCCACGGCGCTGTGCAAAGACTTGCTCCGAAGTAAAGATGAGTTCAAGAATAATGAAATGAAATCATTCTACTTAAAAGAGAGCGTGCAGTAAACAGTAAGAAACTAAACAAATTCAATATTTAATATGACTTTTTTTTTTTTTTTTTTTAAACAGTCATCCCAGGTACATTGTGTGCGGTTTTTAAGGAAATGAGCTTTTTTTTGTTCTCTCTGAGCATCCTGGAGAATGTGCCACAGTTCTCTGGAGAATCAGACTTGCATCTTTTATTATTATTATTATTATTTTTTTTTTTTCTTTCTTGCAAAACCCGGGAGCCTTCATTATGTCTTCTGTATGAAAACCGGTCTCTTCTTATGCTCCCTTTACTGACTCACTCACAAACATTTTTCAAATACTTCTAAAATGCTTCAGTAATGCGGAATTCATCAAATAAATATCTATAGCTAAATTTGTCCTATTGTCCAGTACTGTGTATATATATTGCGTATGATATAATATGCAGATATGAATAGACAGGTGACGCACAAACATCAGCGATACATCCAAGAACGCAAAAACCAAAATATAAAACATGGGTCAAAATCATGAAACCAACTGTAAAGATAAGGCTTATAAACTAAAAAAGGGCGGTGGTCAGCACTGTCGCCTCACAGCAAGAAGGTCCTGGGTTCGATCCCCGGGTCACCCAGGGTGCCTTTCTGTG
>JAQQZR010000006.1:4011446-4033226 GCA_030068235.1 Notoglanidium macrostoma | reverse complement strand
TGGGTTTCCTCCGGGTGCTCCGGTTTCCTCCAACAGTCCAAAGACATGCAGATTAGGTCAACTGGCTACTCTAAATTACTAAATTACTCCAAATGCTCCCATCATGCTCTCAAATAAAATAATTCCTGTTAGATCATGGGATTCCGTATCATGTTCTCCATATAATGCAGAAATCCTCATCTCGGTCGTGGCGCCTCCGTTTGATTCGATCAGACAGCTATAAAGAGTCTGCTCACACATACTGTACGTATCATGACGGACAGCTGCTGTTCTGGGAGAGTAAAAAACATTCCGGGCTTTATAATGGCTTTCCGGAGCAGTAATGCAAGTTAAACAGTGCATAAGTGTGCGCTTTACCATATTGTTCATTCACAGCTCAGTGTCCACTGCATTTATACAGCCCAATCGATACACAACTTTTCAAATTAAAGGTCCTGCACACTTTTTTTTTTAGCTGTATACGAAATGAAATCACTGTACTTTGATGAAACACATCAAATGCTGGTGTTAGCGTTGACAAAATTAGCAATTTTATGGGTTGGAAATGAATCAAGACACCATCTCCTGGTTTAAATCGTCCTGAACCTGTCAAGGCCGATGCTCAACCGTTTGGTAGCATTTGAAATTTTTATTTAAAGGTCCACTATGTAGATGTTTGAGGGTATCTATTAGCAGAAAGCAGTATATATTCCATAATATACTTATGGAATTCCAAAGAATGTTTTCATTAGTGTATGATTATGAATCATAATGTTTTCAGAAACTTCATAGGGAGCGGGTCTACTTCTACAGAGCCGCCTTGTCGTGCCGCTACGGTAGCCCAGAACAGACAAACCTCTAGAGAGCGGCTTCTGCATTTCAGTGGCTGCGTGAATCCAGAAGGAAGCAGTGGAAAGATGACAAAGAAAAAGAAGAAAGTTAGACAAGGAAGAAGACCTAAGAGCAACCAGTGTTTGCTAGTGTTAACTAACTAACCCAAATTTTCAAAAATGGAGGATTATACTTATTCTTTAGCACGGAAAAAGCGGAGGCGTGTGAACGTATGTATTATAAGGATGCTATGGGCACCCGACGGCCACCGTAGGTTCTAATACACACTTGGAAAAGGAGGCGCATTCATTTGGTTGAATCCTACATAGTGGACCTTTAAGCTTCTTTACATACTGTATCGAGAAACACATTATCATCCATCCATCCGTTATCTATACCGCTTTATCCGTCTGGGTCGCGGGGAAGCCGGAGCCAATCCCGGCGGTCGTTTCGGGCGAGAGGCGGGGCACATCCTGGGAGGGTCACCAGTCCAGCACAGGGCCACACATTATCATTCACTCGAGTATTTATCCAGGATTGTCGTACTGGTTTCAAGTGCCGCTGTTTATTTATTTATTTACTTGCTTGTTTGTTAATCTAATTAAAATTTTAATCTAATCATTTAGATGAAAAGTATTGCATGTATTATACGAAGGCAAAAAACTGATGCGTATGCAGTGGGTGGGTTTTTTTTTCCCCTTTCTATTTTGCTGGTATGGTTTGGCGCCACTTGTCTTAGAGGGCGGCATCACCGCAAATCAATACAAAGTTTTTCTGACTGATCAAATTTCTCCTCTGATGAAACGTTTCTACCCTGCGCGCTTTTCCAGTATAACTCCCACAAGGCCGAAGGGCTCACCGAGCGGTTTGATTAGTATGCAAATGATCGGAATCATATGCTATGGTTTCCACAGTCATTAGATTTCAACCCAGTTGAACTCCTGTGAGAGGTTTTAGTTTGAAAATCTCCTCATCAGAACACTAACTGAGGGAATACCTTCAGGGAGAACGGCACTCATCCCGCCACTACAGTTAAACACCTTACTTTACACACTTTGTTGTTTTTGTACTTGACTTTGTCACTTTGTATTTGTGAGCTAGATGAATAGTCGGATTTCTTCTTAGAAATGTCTTTCTGCTTTCATCACTGCCTCCTCCCAGCAGTGGCTGATTTGGTTGCTGCCATTTCCAGCCTTTGAAAATGCTAATTTGCCCAGCAGCTGTGGAAATTTTTCATTAGGCTCCATTCACAGCTTGATGATGATTGCAAATATGTTATCAATTTTGTTGGATCTGTGTAAATTAATCAGTGGAAGGGGATATTTGTTTATGAAAGCAAACAGTGGCCCCCCGCCAAGCATAGGCTAAATTAATCTCATTCAGCTGTTTAAGGGGTAGATTTATTAACACGCCGTCTCCTCGGTGTAGGAATATACAGCGCCAGAATTATTCAGGAGAAAGAGCAAAATGAATACGGTACTGTGCACCCTCCTCACGTCTTTATATTTTGCTAGGAAACTGAGACAATAGGTACATTGATTTATTGCAACATGTGCAAACATACATGTGTATACAGTATATAAGTAACACAAAGAGAGTTTGTATAATACTCACAAGCTTTAAAGTCAATATGTGACCACTGTTATTCTTCAACACAGCCTAAAGTCTCTTAGGTAAGCTTTCTTTAAGTAGTCTTCAGGAATAGTTCTCCAGGCTCCTTGAAGGACGTTGCGAAGCTCTTTTTTGGACGTTGGCTGGATTTTGTTCTGTTCTCTGTCGAGATCCCACGCCGCTTCAGTAATGTTCAGATCCGGGCTTGGGGAAGGCCAATCCATGACCGATGGTGTTCCATTGTGGGGGTTTTTTTCTCTATCGAGGTATATAGGTAGCCTGGAGAACTGTATAAAATATGAAGAAATGAGGGGTGAAATGAGGCTCGGGACAGTACTGTCAATGAAATAAACAATACACAGGATAATTCTACATTTCCGACCGAACACTAGGCCGTGGGGAAAATTATTAACACCACTCAGAATGATAATGAATGCAAACATATTGCCATTCTAAAGAAGACGTGATATGGAAGGAAGTCCAAATGCACAAAGCTAAGAATATAAATGAGCTTAAAATGTTTGGCATGGAAGCGAAGACCACAATCTGTCATTTCTCCAACTCCAGACATTTCAGGAAGAGGTTCAGTGCTATTATTCTCTGCAGGGGGGATTTCACTGAGTATTCGTAATGGTGAGGTGGTCCTGGAGAACATGTTAACGTGGCTGAATTCTGGTAAACATGAATGGGCAAATATGCCAATATCTAGAGAAAAGCCTACCCGGAAGAGATGAGGTTGTTATAACAGCAAAGGGTGGACTAAAGCTGGAACGGGATGTGCAGCAAACAGATATTGGAGTGATTGGTTAGGAGTCCACAAACCTTTGGGCATATTAGTGCCTCACCGCCTTGCATGCATTTCATTAAAGCTGGTAGTAATTCTGAAACTGAATATAGAGTGAGAATTGGTTTTGTCAAGCAGAGAGTTCAAGTTCTAACCTCATGCTTTCTTATTTCCAGACCTCAACTGCTAAGGTGAACATAGTGGTGACTGATGTGAATGATAACGACCCCGTCTTTGATCTTTCGCCGCCTCGAAATCTCACCATTCAGGAAGAGCAGGCGAACGCTTTTGTTGGTCAAGTAAAGGTAAGCGCATATCCGCATGCCGCGCGTTCCTTTTCCGAAGTTCCTGAATTTGTTTGCATCTCCGGTTACCGTGCCTTTTTTCCCAGCAGTATTTACCTATATAGTGATCTATTGAAGGGGCTCTGAAATGTAAAGGCGTCTGAAGGGGTGTATATTTAAGCTTCCACTTCGGTGACATCTTCACCCCATTATATCGTTCCTCACCGTATCCTCCCTGCCAGTGCTCATATGATTGAGCAGAGCTTCTACTCTGCAGGTGGCTTTGATAAGTCGAACCCTAATCAGCGCCTGCTGGCCAGATGGGCAGAGCGCCAATGGCTTCACCTCACCCTTATGTCTCAGAAGCCTGTCTCTTCCCAAGGCTCTGCACCCTTTATAATTTCCCAATTAAATAAATGTAATTTAAATAACGTGTCACCTTCGGGGACATGCCGCAATGAGCGGCTTTGTTAAGCTACAAGATGTAATTAGTGGTGGAAATGAATAGGTCTGCTCTGTCAGTGGAGTAATCAGAACATAACACATAACGCAGACGTCTGTTTATTGACTAAGCTCCTTCGGTACACATCTGAGCCCTGGGGAAATTACACCGGACTCAAATAGTAACCTTGTAAGAGGGTGTTTTTGTTGTAGTTTAGCCTTTTCCCATGTGTTTTCTGTATGCGCACTAGGGGTGGAAAGGTGTCATGACCATGCAACTCACAACGGCACTTTTGTTGGCTTGGCCTTAGCTGTCTATATAGAAGCACGTTTAAAATTACGGACTCCAATTACTGTGCTACATCTAAAAGTTCTCTCATTATTACGAATAATAGTTGTGTGGGACCCGAGCTAGATTGGCCAAACCAGATTTGCTGTTTCACGTTTCTCCGAAAGACCCCGCCTGACCGCGTGAAACGGATGCCGTTTCAATCAGCGATTAATATGCAAAAGAGCTATCGAAAACCCCTTGAAAAGTTATTTTTAGCCACCGCAGATCAAGCACTAACGTCACTCACGGTGTTCTTTGCCAGACGACAAGGAGGAGTGAATTCCTAATAATTCAACCACAGAGATGCAACGACAAGTACGGATGAAGGATGAAGTGTATATCTTAAATGGAGGGGGAAACTTTTTTGGCAGGTTACGCAGTGCCCATTTTTAGGATGATTCACAGAGCAGCTTTAGAGATGAAGGCTTTTTTTTTCCCCCCCCAAAAAAGACAAAGACAAAGACTCTGTTCTAGCTGTCGCGTGATAAGCGAGAGCCAGTTAGCGGGTGGGGATTTGGAAATGACCGAACAGGGGGGAAATGGGGTGAAAATCCAAATGGAAAGAAAACGCATTCTTTCAGCTCAGGCGATGCACCGCAACTTGAGATGGCCCTGCTGATATTAAAACAGGATTATCATTCTCATCAGAAAGTAGTCATGATTTGTCTACAGGCAGAACCTCAGGCTAGTTCAAACTAATGTGCTGGATCATTAGCATGCTTTGCCGGATTCACTTTGTTAATTTGGCCGCAATCTCATTATTATTACCTTATTTTATTATCTTTTGTCTGTGCTCTTTTAATATCTATTGTACAGTATTGGCCATATAGTGTGTCCACAAACCAGCATGACATTAACATAGAACAACTGTGGGACTAATATGTTACTTCCTGCATCCTCTTGAAAACATCTGCTGCACCACGGTAGCACAGTGGATACCCTCGTTGCCTCACAGCTCCTGAGCTCGGCTAACTGTCTTCGCCACAAAGAGGTTCTCCCATGTTCATGTAGGTTTCTTCGGAGTTCTCTAGTCTCCTCCCAGCCTCTTAGAACATAGAACAAGTAGGTGGATTGGATACACAAACATATGTTCCCAGATGCACCAGGATAAGGCAGTTATTGATGATGAAAGAATCAGATTTTCTAAATAAAGTAATCAGATTTTGCATCCAATTCTCCAGTTGGTATTGCTGGCTCAGTAGTTAAGTAGTTCTTTTGTATGCGTCTTCTTTTGGGTACTGCATGACCTTCACTTTCCAGGGATTTCACAGGACTCATTTGTAGCCACTTGCTGCTTCTGGAAGGATGCATGGCAAGGACAAATCTATAGCATTGCTTATGATTGGGTTTAATTAACTTTCACTTGGTTACTGTGAAGATGTATGCTTTCATTACTGGTTTCTGCTCGGCTTTCGAGAAGAACAATGGACTTTCACATCACTGACCTCCAGGAAACGTATTCATTCAGGTGGAAGTGATGTGAAAAGAAGAAGGGGGGAAAAAAGGTATTGACAAAGACAGTGGTGAGCATTATGTATCAGGAACAGCATCCTGCAGAACCCAAACAAAAATCCTGGGTTGAACAGTTTTTCCGTTTTCCAAAAAAAAGGCCATTTGGATCGACTAGACGCTCAGGTAGCACTGCAAGACACGTGCTCTGCGTGCGACTTTACGTCTCTTCAACTATTATCCGTCCTGGATAATCCATCACGTCCCCTCCACACTCTATCGCTCGAACAGCGGAGCACCTTCCTTGCAAGGAATGGTACAGGAGGACTTTCTTACCAACAGCCAAATCACCCTGTACAACAATTCTCCACTCTGCCAGGATATTATTAAGCAATAGAGCTTATTCCTAGAATATATGCTTAAGTGGAGTATTGCACTTACTCAGATGCCTAGTGTATATAAGACTACACTTTATTAATCATTTCTCATTAAAGAAATGTATGCTTATTTTCATTATTCTTGCTTGCACGCTGTAGTGTTCGGATTGATCCTGTAATCTATCTTCAGTAAATCCTCAATTTTATCCTGACTTGAATTTCTTCATATTTTGGGAAAAGAAACAACTAAGCTCAATAGAAAATATGCCAGAGAGGTTCAACCACTGTGGGAGTGGGCAAATTTGTTTTGGGAGTAGGTTTAAAACAAAAAAGACAATCTTAGTCACCGCTGTAGTGAACAGGTCAACAAGGTAGAAAACATGTTTCACTTCTACTTTACCCAAACAGTGTTCATTTAAAGCATCTCATGCTTATAACTCACTAAGTCGAATGGGTTCAGGTGAAGCGCCAAGAACTCTCTCAGGTTAAGATACTCGTATTTGGATTGGACTAGTTTTACATCGGGTAATGTAATCTTTCCATCAGGTCCGATTTTTCCATCAAGTAATTATTTACGGCGTGCTCATGCATGAGTCTGGAAAGATTGTATCGTGCTTTACCTGTTATAACGTCAGCAATAAAAATAACCAAATCCAAATTGACATGTTGGAAAAGAGGACGTGTGCTTTTTTTTCCCCCTCAGTATAAAGACACTCCAGGATGTTCTCTTTTCCTGCAGCGATATCTTGCACCAAAAGCAAAACAAAACCAAGTATTGGCTGAGTTTAAAATGCAGAACAATAAAATATAGATGACATTTAAATGAACTTGTCAGAGAAGCGATGCTTAAGGGGGTGTAGGTAAGTTATTAAATTCCTAGCACATATATAGCCTATGCAGACGTGTTATAGTCTCGTGGCCTACTGATTTGTGCCACCACACGAGCAGTTATAATAAAGATCTGAACAATCTGTAAGTAGTACGCATGGGATATTTAGCTAACGACTAATATGTATATCAGGTGAGACACTATGATGTATACAGATTATCTTAATGCAAATTATGAGATAACAATTACTACAGAGGTCCTCCATATTGTCTGAAAATCTTATCCCATCTGCGTGCGTTTCGGGAAGCCAAGGAACAAGGATTGGAAAAATGTACATTTCTGCACTTACTAATTCATGCTTCTAGGTTTTGTTATGGTCATCAGCCGCTGTGTACGTGTACATAGCGAGATGAAACAGTTTATTTCCATGGACCATGGTGCAACATACAACAAAGCACAGTCAGATAAGACAGAAAACATGTTAGACAATGCTACCATGAAGCAAACGGATTCGCTCAGACGGTCCAAACAATGCTCCAAGCAAACACGCACAACGTAAGTAGCAGCAGTTGAGTACAAATGTAACATAAAGCGTTAAGAACCGAAATCCAAATCTCACACACGGCTTGCTGTGCAGATGTCTGAACGCACAGCCATTTATAATACCAACGCCATATAACTGCTTCTATATGATGTAAAATTCCTGTAAACTTTTTTCGGAGCCTAATTGCCTTGCTACGTTGTTGTCGTCTGAGTGACAGGAATGATTTACTGCACTCATTAACCAAATGCCTTCAGCCAGGACAGTTTCTCACATTATGCATGCAGAGCTGTCAATCATCTATATACAGAAAAATACTCAACAGCTTTCTTTATTCTGATTTCACTTTCGGTATAATACGGTTATTTTAAACACACCGAATTCCACATTTGAACAAGGACACTCTTCAATTCTCTTGTCTAGAAATGGCAAGCCCAGACCGGAGATAAGCACAAGGAAACTAGGCTTTGAACTGAGGTTTCATAGCAAGTTGTTAAAGGGACAATGTCAATAGTTCTTCAGTCATTCTCCAGCTAGAGATCTTTCATTGCTCCATCAGAGAAACATCCTAAAGAGTTTTAGACCTTAATTACAGAGGAATCCCAGCGGATTGTAGGTTTATAGGAATCTGTCTTGTTTTCTGATGCTATAAAAGTCAATTCAGTCTTCTATCATTTAATAGTAATTGTTAGGGCCTTGAATAGAGGAGTCTTCTTCTGCAAAAGCCATGTCATGGATCAAATGCAAACTTATAAATGCTTAGCCTTAAATTTGGAGAATGTATGTGTGGGCATGATTTTACGTATTGGTGTCCCCACGATGATAGGAATATCTGACCACGTGGACCTTTTCAGTACATTTGGCTGGTCCTCATGGGAAAAACTACTCCTTTCCAGAAACTGTGGCTTTCATTTACAAAAGTAAAAGAGTCAAAAGGTTTCATTTTGGTTTCCGAGGCAAGGTTAGGGTCAGAGTTAGCTCTAAACATACATTGGATAAAAAAATAAAATAAAATAAAAAAGTCTACTGCAGGTTGTTTCATGCATTTCAGATCTATTTTTTTTTTTTTTTTTTTTTTTCCACTTTTAATGTGATAACCGAAAAAAAAAAAAAGAAAAACACTTACAGTAACCTGTTTGCATAAGTGTGCACACCCTTTTATAATGGGACATGTGACTGTGCTCAGAATTTGCCAAATCACCAATGCGATTTTCATAAAATTGCTGAAGCTTTGGTCCCCAAAATGCGTACCAGGCATACATGGTTTCTGGAGAGGCATACAAAAGAATTCCCAAATCATTGTACCCAGTGTACACTGTACCATGGAAACTGAGAATGCCATCATCAACAAGTGGAGAAAATGGGGCACGACAGTGACATTACGAAGAACAGGACGTCCTTCCAAAATTGATGGAGAAAAAAAATAGAAGAAATCTCATCAGGGAGGCTGCCAAGAGACCTAGAGCAAGATTAAAGGAGCTGCAAGAAAATCTGGCAAGGCTGGTGAGAACAATCTCTCATATGCTTCACATGTCTAGGCTATGGAGCAGTGTGGCTAGACAGAAGCCCTTTCTCTCGAACGTCCAATCCTACCTAAGCTTTGCCAGACCAAGACTAAGGTAAAACATTTTCTGCCCAATTCTTAAAGATATGTTTGGCACAAAAACAAGACAGCTTATCACTATACCCACCCTGAAGCGTGGTGGTGGCGGCGGCATCACGCTCTGATCTAGCATGCTTCTCTTCAGCTGGGACTGGGCTTCTAGTCCAGATAGAAAGGATCACGGATATCTCTAAATATCTATTTTGGCACAAAACCTGCACGTCTCGGTTAGACAGCTGAAGATGATGAAAAATTTCACCTTCCAGCACGATAACGACCCAAAGCATCAATATAAGATCAAAGCCCAACATTTGGGAATGGCTCAGTCAGAGCCCTGATCTAAATCCCATTAAAAACCTGTGGAATGATTGAACAGGGCTGTGCACAGGAGATCTCGTCACAATTTGATAGGAGCATTTTTGCAAGGAAGACTGGAATAGAATTGGCAAATCATGGTAAACAAGCTAAACAGTCTCTCGTGCAAAAAGACGAGCAAAATTATACGAACACAAAGCGTTATTTAAGGGTGTACCAGATTATTGTACGTATGTTATTCCGTAAAACGTTTCTTTTATGATGTAATGGTTTCTGTAATGATTCAGTTAGTTGCTAGATCACATTTTAGGTGGTAAAAGATCCAACATGATTTATTTTGATTGCAGTTTTTTTTTTAACCACAAATATCTGCAATTTTAATCTTACTTATTATATCCATTGTAGCATTATTCGAGTGCATATTTAATGATGTCAGTCCAAGGACCTCACAAGGACAGTCAGACAAACATGCGTTTTTTTTTTTAGGATAGTGCCAATTGTCCTTGCATGGTAAATAATATCTGCTTGGTTCCTGGGGTTAAGGTCAGGGTTATGTTTAGGTTTAGCCGTAGCATGAATTAGTAATCATGATGTCAATGGCAGTCCTCCCAAAGCTAAATAAATGAGTGAGTGAGTGAGTGAGTGAGTATGTGCTTGTGCTTGTGTGTGTGTGTGTGTGTGTGTGTGTGTGTGTGTGTGTGTGTGTGTGTATGTACTTGCTACATAATGAGGACCAAAAGACGTATTTAACCAACAGAGTGTGGACATTTTGGCTGGTCCTCACTTCTTCAAAGGGCTGTTTGAGGGTTAAGACTTGGTTTTAGGGTTCAGGTTAGAATTAGGTTTAGGTTAGGAAGGGTTAGGCATTTAGCTGTGATGGTTAAGGTTAGTGTAAGGGGCTGGGGAATGCATTATGTCAATGTCGCCACAGAGACAGAAGTACAAGTATGTGTGTGTGTGTGTGTGTGTGTGTGTGCGCGCGCGCTCTCTGCCTTGCTGTATAATTCATGGCAGCAGGCAGTCTCACGGTCCGGTGCAGAGCTTATCAGGGAAACACACTGGCTGTTTTGCCTGCCTGCCAAGGAGTTGCTTTTAAGTACATGCACTAAAAACAATAGCAAATGAATAGTGCTGCCACTCTATTGTCTTAAAATGCTAGAAGAATGATGGTGTTAAATCCTAGCCATGCTGCAGAGGAAGCTGTCTTGTTTTTCCGTGTGGGAAAACTGTAAAGAGGCTTTATGTACAATATATATACATAGAATTCAAGTTAATACTGGTCTTATAAACATTAGCCTGGTTGAGAGCGAGAGAGAGAGACAGGTAGTGTACACATCAGTGTTGAAGCCCGTGTGCTTCACTGCAGGCAGTCGGGGATGTGATGCTGCTGCTCTTATTGATCATTCCACTGAGGAAGCTATATGAACCATTCATTACTTCTATTCTCTTACTTCCAAAGAGATGCAGTGGGCTGCTGATTGAGCACTTGTTCTTGGGACATCCCTTGCATGTCTAGAAGTAGGAATTCAATAAATGGACTCATCCAGGAAGTTCTGCTTTAGTTCGTCCACATCATCTCTTATCTGAGTGAAGAAACACGTTCCACTCGAAAGTCCAGTCACCTTCATTTACTAGCACTACATGTTTCAAATTAAAGCTAGATAACCTCCATTGTAATACCATTCGGCATACCAATTAGGAAAATAATCATCAGCTGCGTTTCCGTTAACCTGCTCAATTTGAAACCGCGAACCAAAACACGAGTAATGGAAACGAATTGAATTGAATTGCGAAAAAAAACTTTTACTCTCGCATGGGGTGTTTTTTTTTCCGATAAAGCGATACAAACTGAAATGGAAACACTTTTTTCACACGACATGACATGATGAGCAAATGGAAACACTGTCTTTTTGAAAGAACAGTGCTCTGTAAGAGCTATTGCGAGAGGAGAAATCCCAGCTTTACTCAAATAACACCACTTAGTGAAAACACAGCATTCGCAGTCGTGATTTGTCGAAATGTTTTCAAAATATTGCTTCGGATCTGTGCGAGAATACAACGGAGTGTTGTTAACACCCTGTAAGTGATTATTTACCTAAAACCGCATGTCCCAAAATATCATTATTAATGTATTAAATAATGACAAATCTCGCTTTTTATTCATTATATCTACAAACACTCGTTCCCTTACTTTCTTTTAAAGTGAATAAGAGCAAGAGGGATGCAGCTTGTTGCCAAGAAAATGCAGAATGAACGCGCTCACACTGGAGACTCCTTAAGAAAATGTCGAATAGACATCTTACAGAAAATTTCACCATGCTAACAGTTACACATTTTTCTCTGTTAAAGAAATTTAGTTTCGCTTACTATTAAAAGTAGACCATGTAGCATGTGAACCATACAAGTCTGTGTATTATCTGTTACTATAGAAACGACAATGCATTAAATTATGCACATTGATAAAGATAATTCTTCTGATCATAGTTGTATTCATAAACATCTGAATGGGTGATCCTTTGCTTTTGCATCCTTGTGCGTGTGTGTGTGTGTGTGTGTGTGTATACAGGCCATGGATTCTGACCTGGGAGTGAACGGGCAGGTGCGTTACAGGCTGCTGAGCCATGATGACCTCTTCCGGATCAGCGCCGATGGAGGCATCTGGACAGCGGTGGCTCTAGACCGAGAGAAAATGGAGCATTATGAGCTGGTGGTGGAGGCGTGGGATGCAGCACCGGACCCCCGCAGAGCCTCCATCACACTCTCCATCACAGTGCTGGATATAAACGATAACAGCCCAGTGTTCTCTCAGCCATCCTACAGCGTCATTCTGCCTGAGAACAGCCCACCAGACACGGCCATCCTGAACCTTACTGTGAGCTTCTAACACACACACACACACACACACACACACACACACACACACACACACACATTTAGTGAGTTAAACAGAATGTGATGATTCCAGTGCTCCCTGTTAGTCTGAGCTGACCTTCTAATCTTCTAAACTCTCAAGTTTGGGTAAATCTGTGCCCACGATAGCCTCAGATTCTTGTTCACGGCTGACAGAAGTAGACATTGATGTGGTCTTCTGCTCTTGTAGCCCATCCACCTCAAGGTTTGATGTTTCGTGCATTCCGAGATGCTTTTCTGCTCACCGTGGTTGTAAAGAGCGGTTACCGAAATCCTCAAACCAGCCCATCTGGCACCAAAAAACCATCAAGCACGCCTGGGTTAAAGTCACTAAGATGACATTTATTCCCCGTTCTAATGTTTGATGTGAATATTATCTGAAGGTCTCGATCTTGATCGTCATGGTTTTCTGCATCGCTCTGATTGGCTGTTGAAATCAATGCATGAACGAGCAGAGGTGTTCTTAATAAAGTGGTCATTGGGCCTATACCGGCAATGTGTAGCACGCATGCCGAACTAGATCGTTTAACTGAACTGCTGCTAATGATCACACGCAGTTCCGTATGAAAGCGACCGATTAAATTATGCCTGGTCTTGGAGCGCTGATAAGAGCGTCAGATCTTTGAAAGTTGTAAAGCTTTAAGATCAAAGTCTTCCTTGGGCAGGCAGGTTTGTGCTACCTGAGGGCTCAAGATAAGGTAATAAAACAAAAAAAAAAACAACAAAAAAAAAAAAAAAAAAAAAAAGAATTCCAGGATCAAATGTCAACAAGTCGATATTCGAGAGAAGCAGTGTAGGCAGCTGTCGATTTTACTTTAAACCTTCAGATCAATTTTATTGTTCCTCTGTCTATTAAAGCTCTTTTGCTTCGCTCCGTGCTCCAGTTAATGACTTTGGAGTTTTAACTTTTTTTTTCTTTTTCTTTTTTTCAAAGGGACTATTCGGAGTTTATTTTCTTCCGGACACGTTTTGCGTTTATTGTATACCTGGACGTTAAAACTAGTTCCGATCCACCTATCCGGCTAATACCCGATACCGATCCAATACCGCCAGATCGTCAGACTCTGTTCAAGATAGCGTCGCTAAGTTATGAGAAATGTCACAGCCAGGTGCTTCAAATCTACCTAGGTTGCAAAACAAGCTGGAAAATATTTCAAATCATATCCGATACCGATCCGGCGTTTCAAGCTCGTATCAGATCAAGGCACGTCCCTAGAAATGAACATTCGGAATGACAGAGATTCTCTACTTGGTGTGACGTCGCGGCAGTATTTCAGCTATTCTCTTCCGACGCTGTGTGCAATATCTCCGCTCTTTATCTCATTACCTCCTCATCACATACCTGTTGTTCTCAAATGCTTTCTCATCTGAGAGCAGGAATCTGGTCTTATCAGCTGAAAGCTATCACAGGTGTGTAATTGCTAGAAAGCCCAGGTGCATGTGCAGGGTGTGTGTGTGTGTGTGTGGGAAGGCGGAGGGCTGTTTCTTGCACTGCATTGACAAAATTATCATTCCATCAGTGACAGACCTCCAATGACACGAGCTGGGAGGCCTTATCTCTCTCAGAGATTAGTGGCCATTCTGTCTGTCTGTGCACTCCCACACACATACACACTCTCAGACACACACACAGCTGAAAGCTTTCTGACTTTCTGTGCTCTTCTGAGCCGCACCAGGACTTTACCCCATTGTCGGAGCTGCACTTCCCGTCTGAATCTGTGCGCTCTCTAGAAAATCACAGTGGGATTTTCACAATTTCTTTTTTTTTTTTTTTTATTATTATTATAATTTTTTTTTTTTTTACCCCAGGTATTTTTAGTGACGTGCACAATTCCCGTTCAGCTCACAGTCCGTTTTTTTTTTACGTCGATTTTACTATATGCAGTATCACAGGATGCGTCATATAAAAACTATGAGAGATAAAACATTAAAAGTAAGTACCAGAAAAAAAAAAAATATTTAGATTGTTGTGACTGGGATTAATCAGATGGGCTATAATACCGTAAGCACTAAGCCGATTATGATATTCAAACGGTGAACATTAAGTACAACAATAAAAGTACTGAAATATGAGTAGCACATGTAACGTGGTGAAATAGCTACTTGAAGAAATGCATGACGGGGCTCCCGAGTGAGGCGACAGAGAAGCAATCATCATATCCTCTGGAGTAGTGATCAACCCTGTTCCTGGAGATCTGTCTAGTGGATAAAGTAGCTCTCTAGGAGCAGGGTGGGTGACCACTGATCAGAGCAAAATTAGCTTGGGCCGATACCCCCTTTCCCTTTCTTCAAGTGTGTTACTCTGCCCCCTGCAGGTGCACGCGTAGCAGTTCGAAAAGCTCTCATTGGCGTCACGTGCCTTGAAAGAAACGCATGATAGCCTTCACCCTCCCTTTTGGGTAGCTATGGGTAGCTCAGAATTGTCCTTGACTAAGTTAGACAGGAAATCAGAGAAAGAAAGAAAAAAAAAAAAAGAATAAGAATGCATGACCATGACTCATTAACAAGTGCAAGATGTTAATGAGTGGCCATGATCAATGTGTTGTATACCCAAGCTGGTGTGTGTATTTACTCTCTCCCTCATTACATATATTACACATATACTGAATTATGTAGTAAAACAACCAAAAAACAAAATATGTTTTAGATTCTTCAAAGTCGCCCCCATTGAGCTTGATGATATTGTGGGCATTATCTTACCCAGCTGCATGAAGTCGTCACCTGGAATGCTTTTCAGTGAACAGGTGCGCCTCGTTAAAAGCTTATTAGTGGCCTTCTTAATGCGTTTGAGACATACAGTAACTAGTAAATGGGAAATGATAAAAATACAGTATTTTGTATAACAGCCCTGTTGAACAACTGGAGTAATCCATATTACGTCAACAACCGCTCGACTAAGTAAAGAGAAACAACAGTCCATCATCACTTTAAGACATGAAGAGTCTTTTAAGTCATAAAAATAAAGAAAAAAACATTGAATTAGAAGGCGTGTCCAATCTTTTGACTGGTTGTGTGTGTGTGTATATATATATATGTATGGGTTTTGAAAGCAAATATAAACTTATAACAAGTGGTATAATTAACAAATAAAAGAAACAAATGAAATGAACCAACAAAATAAGCCATAAACCGGCGTAATGAGCATGAGACATGTAGCACGTACCACACACACCAACACACCATACATAGAAAAAGAACCGTGCCGAAAATAGGACTTAAATAGTGTTACAAATTAGGGAAAACTCAAACCAGCTGCTCAGGATTATAAGCCATGTGATTTGCGAGGCTTCTGGGAAATGAAGTCCTTGTCAGCCGTTTTACAGCCGAAAAGAGCGCTGACGTGACACTAGCTAAAGACGTAGACACAATGTTTACCTGCAAATAACCAGATAACATTTTTCCTCGATTAGATATATTTTAATTTTTTCAATTAAAACAACTGATATTGGTGTAGCTCTGATATCAAAAAACGGCCATCTCAGTTCATCTATCATTTCCAATACCTAGATAAAGTAGTTAATGGTACAGTCTGTCATTTTATTGTTCTTTAATATGAAGTCAGTTTACTGTGACAGATCTGAAATGTATGAAAGGAAATAACATTGTCTTCATTTTTCAGCCTGACAAAAAGCTCAGATTCAATGAAATTGTAATATGACTTCTGTAGAAATGTAATCTAAATGGGTTAACATGGACAAGGGTGGAATTATGAGACTTTTTTTTTTTACTTTTTACTAAATACTTGTCACATCGGCACTGGAGTCCATTCCATACTTTGCCTTTGACTGTTTACCTGGTTGTTCTTTGCCTCTGCCAAGTCGTTTACTGATCATCTGACCCCTTTGTTTGCGCCTGACCTTGAAATAGCTTCACATGTTGGATTTGTTTGCTTTCTATATTAAACATCCGAAACGGCGATTGCATCCGCCTCCTGACGCTGCCTGCCAGAACAGAACGATCGTTCGGAAAATGATTTTTTTCCTGCAGAAATGAAAAGGAAATAACTGGCATCTAAAGATCCCATTATAGCGCCACATAGACACGTTGATAGTGTAAGAGCAAGCATGTATTTGGAGTTAATTTGACATCTAATAAATAAAATAAAAAAAATAGAACCAAGGAAACTGTCTATCTTTATATCCATCTTTATTCATAGCCTCCAGCCAATTTTTCAGCCATGTCTATTAAACTGGCTCCTTATCTATCTAATATGATCTCTTCAGAAAGCTTGGGCAACTTTAGAAAGTTAATAAGATCATTTTTCCTTCATATTTATCACCGGTGTGAGGGAATATATTTACGTTTTTCTTAAAGTAGTGCCAAAGTATGTTATAGGCGGGAAAAAAGGCAGGGTTTTTGTCTAAAGCCGCCCGACATTTGGCAGATTTCCCAGCTCTCCAGTACTGCACGTCTAAAATTCCTGCTTTTGAGATTCTCTTTTGCCGTACATGCTCGTTATACGGTTCTCTGTCTTTCTTCGTTTAGGCTCTAGACGCAGACCTGAACTCGAACATCACCTACCTTATCAGGACGCCGGAGGCCAGGAAGCTCTTTAAGCTCAACCGTGTTACAGGAGAGCTGAAGGTGCTGCACACGCTGGACTTTGAGAAGCTCTCTCCCGAGGAGATCACGCACACTTTCGTGGTGGAGGCAGTGGACGGCGCTGGCAGCATGCCACCCGGTTTAACCACTGTTACAGTCATGATAACGGTAAGCTAACACTTTTACTCCGGACTCCCCAAAACTCGTATTCACGGTCTGCTCAGACGGAACATGCTTTATCACACTTGATGCTCCAGTTGGAGAAGAGTAATGGTTTCTATTGCTACACGAGGAGTTCTTGCCATTGTGACTCCTGGCTTTGGATTCGCGCGTACGTACTGTATATATCCGTCTGCATTTGTGCTAAGCAGAGTTTCCCGTTCTTTGTCTGCCCAGCCCCAATGCACATGAAGTGTAGGACTGTAATATTAAAGCAGTGCATCTGTATGCTGCGAGTACAAGTGGCCATTCATTTCTTACCAAATTCTCTTTGCACTGTGGCTTCCCGATGCCCAAGGATTCTGGAGATGAGATGAGGCATCAGACCCATGATGAATGCCAATTAGCTTTCAGTGAAGGGCAGCTGCTGGGTTTAGTACCAGAGAGTGAAAGAGAACACTGTTGTGATATTTTTCAAGTGGATTGAGATTCCTAAAGTCATCCCTGCTCATTTGTCTTACCCCTCAGATCATCTCTCAATTTCTTTAATCTCGGCGACCAATAAGGCTCGCTTCATCAGCCATAAATATTTCTTATCTTCAAATGAAACACCCATGATTTACCACATTTTCCTCACACGAAGTCATTCTTTTTTGTCTTGGCTGCCATCTGTTTGGCTTCTGTTCATGTCACAGGAGCTCCCCTTAGCTCATTTCATCACATCCACAAAGCCGCGCCGCGCGACGAGGCAGCGAGCACATTATGTTCCCTTTAGTCTCAAACGAACAGCTAATTGTCTTTGCAGATGAGTTCTGGGACTGTTTATTAATTTTCTCCCCTTTTCATGCCGTAGCTAATTGATAATTAGTTGCTGCGGAAAATGAGAACGCGCAAGTCCGGGCAGCCAATGAATGTGTTACCTGATGCATGGAGGCTGAGTAATATCAGAGTGATTAAGATGTGATAGTGCCCCTGGGGTGCAGGTCCTGATGAGGAAAGCTGGAACCGGAAGCCTAACACCACCGGAGTAGCTCGCTACACTTTTATTATTATTATTATTTTTTGTTGTTGTTTAAGAGCATAAAAGGCCTGTATTTTTTCATTTCTGACAGGAAATCACACCTGCAGATATGAGGATATGGAAAAGGGAAAAAAAAAACAAAAAAAAAACCCTACAGCAGTTTCATTCCAGAGTGCATTCTCCAACACCCCATTATTTTTGACACACGAGTAAACAGCTCAGTTTTATTAGTCAGGAACTCAGATCATCATCTCAAGGACATCTTTGAAAGGCCAACTCCTGCAGGAGGGGCCATAGCGGGGGGAAAGGGGTATGTAATTTAGGTAGCTGAACTGCGCTGGCCTCTCCTTGGACTCAGAGAAGCGTGTTGTATTGAAGACGAGAGGGCCGAGCCGTCTGCCTCATCAGCATTCATTTCACAATGCCGCGCTACTCAGATCCTTCACCAAGTCCTCCACAAATAAACTTCACAGCGAAAAGTCACGTCCTGCACCATTCCCCTTCAGCTCAGCTCCTTCTCCATCTTCTTCTGCTATATCTGCTTCTTTCTAGTGTCACTGACTTTTATGTTCTCTGCATTCTCAAAGGCTATAATTATCTCTCATCCAGCTTTTTTTTTAAAGGGGAAAAAAAAAGAACCAAAAAACGAGTCCCCGGGCACGTAAAACCGTGTCACATCCTTAATGCCGTTCATGATCTGCTATTGAATAAATGCCATTTTTGTTTAGTGCAGCGGAGGAGCAAGGTAATGGGGTCCTGCTCGCACAAGGGTTTAGAGTTGCAATTCCAAGCTTGGCTGAGAGAGAGAGAAAGGAAGAGAGAAAGAGGAAGGCTGTGTAAAGGTGCCATTAATCAGGCTTTCATTCTCTTCTCCGCGTTTGCAAAGGACATGAACGATTTTTCGCCCGTCTTCACCAAGACCCTTTATCAAGGCATGGTGGCTCCCAATGCTGTCAAGGGGACCATCGTCACCACCGTGCAAGCTGAGGACCAGGACACCACGGTGAGTGCGCGTGCGTGCGTGTGTGTGTGCGTGTGTGTGTGCGTGTGTGTCTGCCTTTTCCTCCCCCCACACTGACATGTTGTATTTTTTTCCCCTTTCCAGTCATGCACAGTGAAAATCCGTATTTTGTCATCACTTTGCAGGCATTATTGGGGAAAACAAATCAGCTCGGAATACAATTTTATTTTTATTTATTTATTTTTTTTTTACTTTTTTTTTTTTTCTTTCCCCCCCGAATATATTTTTAAAGCATTTTATCTGAATCACCGTCTTTAATACTATTTTGACATAATATTTAGAATTCGCTTTGTGTGTCTTTGAATATAGAACATTTGTTGTAGATTTTTAGGGGGGGGGATAAAATTTCCACACTTTCAAATGTCACTCAGAATGATTGACGGTTTTCTACGTCACATGAAAGATTTATTTGAACTGCTCAGTGTTATTGGCCCAGGGCAACCCAACAAATCCACACACAGGAGAACCACATACTAGCTTATTCCTGCACCGTATCAAGTAACACGCTGTGTGTATGTGCGGTTTGAGATGATGCACACAGCTCTTCAGTGATCGTGCAAACAGAATGAAAATGATGAGTGAAAAGAACCTGGAAACCTTTACTGTTCCTGTAAGTGGCAAATAAATCTCCATAACCAACTCTCCCATCTCCTTCTACTAACAGAACTGCACATTTCCATCAGGTTAGTATGACTGATTTAGCATCGGCTTCCCTGCCATTAAAGATATCAGCATATTCCTGCTTAGCTTTGAAACAGCCACGTCTTTCCCCAACGCTATTAGCAAAGATGTTGTCAAGGTAATGCACATTAACGCACCTCTTTTATGAATATTAATCACTAGTAGGCAGTGTTAAGCAAGTCTGAGATGTAAGGAAAGGCCCTAGAACAATCCATCGGAATATATCCTCATCGGCCACTTTAATAGGAACACCTGCACCCCTGCTCACGGTGCGATGTGGCAGCAGCACAGCGCATACAATCAAGTGGATCCAGAGCGTGAGATTCAGTTAACGTTCATATTAAGCTTCTGAATTTGGGAAAATGAGAACTCAATGATTTTGATATGATACTGTGTGTGTGTTTGGAAGTGCAGCGCGGACTTTCTCCTCCCCGATGGATTTCCTTCCGTCCCGGTCAGAATAAGACTAAAACAAATCTGTATGTATTCATGATCTAGCAGCTCTAATGGAATACCAAGCCATGCGTATGGGTATTTAACATTGCGTTCAGAGCAGGCTTTTGATCGTGAACTATAATAATCAAGTAAATAAGTTTAATCAATCTTACACACATTCCTCTGAGTTTACAAAAAAGGGTTTCTCCCAAGCATGCCATTAGGCAAGTTACTAGCGTACTAATGTATTATCTTATGAAAAACAGCAAACAGGAAGTGGAAGATTCCTCTAAACCCATAGAGTCTTGCTGATGGCTGGGTGGTGGACCTGCACATTACAGGGTGCCGAATCAGCCAAATAAGAGTAGCATACACTGGCACTAATAACACAAACACATCCATGTATCTGTGCTGACATCACCTTTTAATGTAGGTCGGCGTAATTAGATGAAACCACACTGCAGCGTCTCTCTGGTGCATTCAGACAGCATTTTCCGGCTGAATGGATCGGCCCAAGCTGCGCTGTCTTATTATTAAGTCTAGTTTTATAATGTTGAAGCTGAAACTGGGAACCCGAGGCATGTAGTCAGGCAATGCTCTATCGGGGGGAAAAATCCATTGTATCACGACACCACCATTTCGAATTAAATCTCATTTTGGGATTTGTCTCACCTAATAAATAAGGACATACACGCAGCTTCACTTTTTATCATAGCTATGCCAGCTGCTCCTCTTATAATCATCCTGTGGCTGTTATGACGACTCTTCCTTCCAGCAGGAGCAATCAAAGGCATCTACAACCGCTTCGTGTCATCGCTGTCTGGCTTGAGAAAACATTACGCTCTACCTGTGCATGCGAATGTCATCCCCCGTGAAAAAACCATCGCTGTGAGAGCTCCCTGCACCCGCTAATGACATTTGCCCAGTAGCTGATTGTGCAGTGGTGCTTACCAGCTCATTGGGGCGTGCGGGAAAATGTCTCTTTTGTTCATAAATCACAGGCCTGGGCAGTCAAAAGCACCAGTTAAAAGTAGTGGTTACTTCTGGTTTAGATTTGGCGTGCCAAATCTGGTGCTAAATTCTGTGAGATTCATGCTGCCCGTGGGAGATTTGTAATATTGTAATATTGTGTTGCCAGTACCGTATTAGATCATTCACCTAATCATCTTCAGCCTGGGCATGGGCAGGGAATGTGAGTCCAGCATGCACACACCTTCAGGTCATTTAATTTAATACGGCGAATCCACCTGTTAACAGGAGAGCAAATGGCAGAAACACAGGAGAGAACATGCTGATGCTGATTTCATAGTTTCTACATTATTAAGAAATTGAGCAGGAGTGTCCTTGGTTTTTGCTGCCTTGGCACCAAGTGGCAGAGGTGCAGTGTACAGAAATCATAGAGCCAGGAGGAAAGAGAAAGGAGTGAAGAATTGATGTGGTGCGATTCCTCACCTAAAGATTATTTCTAGAAGAATACATTCTAGCACATAGTAAGTGGCTTTAGACTAGGATCAAGTGAAGAGCTGGGTAGATGCTAATGCGAGAGGAATAACCGACAAGAATCCATCCATCCATCCATTATCTATAGCGCTTTATCCGTCTGGGTCGCGGGGAAGCTGGAGCCAATCCCAGCATC
>JAQQZR010000006.1:3965383-3991865 GCA_030068235.1 Notoglanidium macrostoma | reverse complement strand
GGGTAAGATAATGCCGATTGCATCATCACGGTAAATGGTGGCTACTTTGAAGAATCTAAAATATGAAACATATTTTGGGTTTTTGTTTTACACTTTTTTGTTGACCACATAATTCAGTATATGCCGTACGTGTTGCTTTATAGTTTTGATGTATTCAGTAATGTTTCACAACGTAGAAAGCAAAACAAAGAAAGAAAAACCTATGAAAAAGACTAGGCGTGTCCAAACTTTTGACTGGTAGTGTAGATCTCATTTATACAAGTGAGCAGTTGAGGGTTAAGGACGCAGCAGAGGTAGCTTGGCAGTGCTGGGATTTGAACTCCCAACCTTCTGATCACTAGTCCATTGTCTTAACCACTGCGAAATGTTGCAGCTGAAATATTGTACGCATAAATATAAGCTTCTTCACGTTTGTGTAATCAGTTGACCTTCACACAGCGCTGTTAGGGCTCGTTCACGCCGTGGACTCCAAGGACAGACCGATGCTTTTAACTACGTACTTGCTACACCCACCTCCACTTGACCTGCAAGTGGCCATTATTGTAATGCAGCTGATTAGCATTGAGATTAGAATGTTAATGCTGTATTTAAATATAGATTCTGAAAATTATTTACCTAATAGATTTTTTTTTTCCAGACAACAGAACAGCAAACTGGTAGTACCGTTAAGGAAACCAGCGCTTTGGGTTTAGTGAAGTGAGAGGACGGATGAGCGGAATGTTAACATGAACAGGACTGATGCAATATTTAACAAGGTTACTGAGGTGGAAAAAAACCTCTATGTAGCTTATATGTGTATGACTCAGATTAGCTTTAGAGGTCAAAGATACACTTCCCACCTACAGATAACCTCGTTGTATTATTACGGTTGGATAATTTAGCAGAATCGGACTGGTTCTGCTGAAGATTCTAGTCAGGTTGTGCTGGCCATACACTAGAAGACTTTGAAAAGACTCTAAAAAGACTAACGTCTGGCAACCTCTCACATCTAAAGATAATTTAGTCACAGACTATGATTTTGCAAAGATTGGGGATCTTTCAGCGCCACTAACTGTGAGATTCTTCGTGCAGCTCGGTTCCGTTTGAGATTATTTCCCATCATGCTCCTGTACACACACTGCCGCTTCCTGTTTGTGGCTGGAGAGAGCTCGCCTATTGGCTGTAAGAGCGTTACAGCTCCAGCGAAACAATGTTTTAAGTTAATTTTGTGTTCCAGACCCACGGTCATAATAATAATAACAATAATATGTTTCATATTATTACTCTTAACAGTCCTTCAAAAGTTGCCACGATGAATGGCACTCATAGTCCAACTGAAGGTCTACGCTAGTATAACCCACACAGTCTGCACAGCCACAGCACCAGTGGACTCCACCGCTCCGAATGCAGCGCCATTAACACAAAGCGAGCACGCAAATCACCGGACAGACAGCCGAGCAGCCCTGAGACCTCTCAGCATGATGGCACCAAACTCTCTGCCATCAATGTGAATAACAGGCAGAGCGAATGTGATCAGACACTGCACTCTATCCACGGCGAGCAGCCAGGCGCACATCACACATCGAAGATTAAGGCCAAGGCAAATCTGCTGCTCAGGCTTGGGTCTGGAGCTCCTCCACAACTAGCAAGCAGCAGACAAATATGACAAACGACCAAAAAATATAAAGCCAATAAACAGGAAACAGATGCAAAGTGAACATCAAACATACAAAAATGAAAAACGCGGCAGGAAGAAGCCATACAAAAGGTCGTGTGTGTATGCATCAAACGTCTTATTTTTCTCCAACCAAGTGGGGTGTAATATCTAGAGCAGGGGTCAACTTTTCTGAAACTGAGGAAACACAGATAGATTTCAACATGCAACACTTTTATTTCTATTAATCGCCGTGCATTTCATTTGTTTCATTTTCACTGATCACTTCTGCACCATTTCTTAGGAAATCATGTACCACTACCTCTGGAACAATCTTTAACAAATCATGAACTATGTCCCATGTTTGTCAACGTTATCAATTATGTAACATTTAAAAAATTGCAGAAAACTGCTGTTTGCCCATAGCTGCCTTTAACCCCCCCCCGGGCTTTTTCTGCCCCAGTGCGCTGCTAGGTGGGTAGTTAGCATGGCAGTGTTTGTGACACGTAATGAAGTGCCTCTCCACGTTGTGCCGCTTTGCCGTCGCCACGCTCGCCCCACAAATAACAAACACACATTTTTCTTTCACAATCATAAAAAAAAAATAAAGAACTCTTCCTCCCAATCGCTGTGAAAATGATAAGTTTTCTTCATTCTTTCTGCAATGTTTTTAGAGGTCTCCATCTCCCCATCTTAGCCGCGCCCGCTAGCTTATCTCGGCAAACACTGCGCTCAATACTGACCTTTGAACCAGACTAGGTCAGAGTTCATGTACGCGTAAAACATTTTTTTTTTTTTTTTAATTCTCTCTCAATATTTCCGTTCTCTAATGTACATCGATGCAAGTTTGATTCAAAAAGAATAACCCAATTAAATACAATTTAAAATGGAGCTCGCTGGTGAATAGTGCTGGTTTTAGAACATGCCCCGAACAGGTGTTGGTGACCCCTGCTCTAGAGACTTTCCAGCAATTGTAGTAAATTGATGGTTCTTGAGATGATGCATGATTTTATAACTGGTCTCCATTTGAATGAGGAATACATTGCAGTCAAGTTAGCGACCATGTTCATGCTGTCACCTACTGCATGCTAGCAAAACATTCTTTATACAACAAACTAATATTACACACAAGACACCTTAAATTTGAATGAGTTAGAAAGATTTCACTGGGTTTCATAGACATGAGGACATGCAGTAAGTTAGTTCATAAGCAGATAATGTAGGTCGGATGATGTCCGTAAAGGATTATCCCTCTACATATCTATAAATATATGCATACATACATGTATCAATACATGCAAAGCCAAATGTTTGGACACACCTTCTCTTTCAGAGGTTTTTTCTTTTTTGTTTGTTTTCTACATTGTAAAACAATACTGAATACCTCAGACTATGAAGCAACACATATACTGAATTATGTGTAAAAAAAAACAAAAAAAAAAAAAAAATATGTTTCATATTTTAGATTCTTCAAAGTCGCCCCCATTGAGCTTGATGATATTGTGGGCATTATCTTACCCAGCTGCATGAAGTCGTCACCTGGAATGCTTTTCAGTGAACAGGTGCGCCTCGTTAAACGCTTATTAGTGGCATTTCCTGCCTTCTTAATGCGTTTGAGACATACAGTAACTAGTAAATGGGAAATTATAAACATACAGTATTTTTTATAACAGCCCTGTTGAACAACTGGAGTAATCCATATTATATCAACAACCGCTCGACTAAGTAAAGAGAAACAACAGTTTATCAATGTTTTATATAATAGAAATAAAGAAAATAACATTGAATTAGAAGGCGTGTCCAAACTTTTGTCTGGTATATAAATACATATATCTCTACATATATCTATATCTAAAAGTTTGTGAAAACTTGACCGTTACACCTATATATGGATCTTTCCCAAACTGTTTCCACAAAGTTGGAAGCACACAATTGGATAGAATGTCTTTCTATGCTGTAGTTTAACAGTTTCCCTCCACTGGAACTTACAGGCCCAAACGTATTCCAGCATGGGAATGCCTATGTGTACAATGAACACATGATTTGTCAAAGTTGGAGTGGAAGAACTCGTGTGTCCTGCGCAGAGCCCTGAGCTCAACCCCAGCAAACACCTTTTGGATGAATTGGAACGCCGAATGAAACCCAAGCCTCCTCGGCCAACATCGGTGCCTGATCTCATTAATGCTCTTGAGGCTGAATGAGCAATAATCCCTACAGCCACGCTCCAAACGCTACTGGAAAGCCTTCGAAGAACAGTGGAGCTTAACATAACAGGAAAAGCCCAGATGGTATTTTGGTGCTGATTGGTGGTCTACTGTGAGGAATGTTAGTGTTAGTGCTACTGATGTTCATTATTTTTGTTGCGATGTTAAAGAAGAAAGTGGCTCATTGTTTTCTTGTTCATAAAGGCATGCTTTTAGAGAGCCTGACATTTCAAGGGAGCATTTTAGAACATTAGCAAAGGGGTCCTTTTTATATCCGCAACTCTGGAGATTTTTTGTAAGACCAAAAACTCAAATTCAGAACTTTATCATTTGCTAGAAATATGAATAATAAGAAATATTCTAGCATTGCATGAAGAAATGTGTACATTTGAATACCAAGCACTTTGGGATTTCTATATAAAGTGTTATTCAACTGCACCTATTCATAATTATGAACAATATGGGGAAAATGTTATAGTCCACCTAAATATTATATATACGCCTTCATTATTCTGTAGGAAATTTCTGTATGCCGTCACACACTTGATTGGGTTCACTTTTCAGGCCCTGTTCACGCTTGGTATTTTCATGTTTCTTTATTGCATATTTAGTGATCACTTGTGACTGCATCTATCGTTAGTAAAGGGGTTGCCAAATCCGCCAAAAGTAACCAGATGTTACTTTAAACATCAAACAAAAATGAAATGAATAAATGAAAATTAGTGCATAGCAATCCATCAGATGACATTTATTAATTAACACTCAGGTCAATAAAAGCTTTACTGTAAAGTGAGTCACCCAGGACTGGGGTGCAGTCAGAGTTCCAGATCATCCCAAAGGTGTCTGATGGGGTTGAGGTCAGGGATCTGTGTAGGACACTCAATTACTTCCATCTAAACCTTGGTAAACCTTCATGGGCACTTTGTGCACAGGGGCATTGTCATGCTGGGGCAGGCTCGCAGGGAAGCTGGAGCCAATCCCAGCTGACTTCAGGCCCAAGACGGGGTACACCCTGGACAGGTTGCCAATCTATTTCAGGACTAACAGAGAGACAAACAACCTTCACACTCACATTCACACCAGTGGGCAATTTGGAATTTAGTTCCAGTAAACGGAAAGTGTATATACAATTGTGTGCCCAACTTTATGGCAATAGTTTGAGGAACAACCACAAAGGTGTGTTTCAGGTCCAAGTAAAACACTCACAGGTTCATGCTGTAGAGTACATACCCACTGAGCAGTCGCAAGTGCCTTCTAATGCCTGCCAAACGACGTCTGAAAGACATCTAAGTCCGTCTGTGTAACGTCGCTGGTGGAGCCAGAATGAAAAGTTATGACGTCGACTTTGAACGTCAGTCCAACGCCCAAATATGTACATGCAGTGGATCTCCTTATATGGTTCTTCTTGCATATATCATTTCTTAATATTTGTTCCTAAATATATCAAACCTTGCACAAATTGTGTAATAATCCCTTGCTTAAACCTAGTCATAAGGTTCACAATTTTTTTACATGAATTATTGTGAATTACTTCATCTATCCTGGAAGGGTTTCCCTTTCAAGTCTCGATCCTATCATAAAGATGCTTTGTGATAATGTCCGTTATTAATAGTGACTCATGCTGCCATAACTAAAGCAGCATTCTCTAGGTAGGTTCTCTCCCCTAAGACTACATTGTCACTCAATGTAAAATGAGCTAGAAACTCGAAGCATTGCAAAATACATATATTATGTGTTTCTTGTATCCTCTAATTTTGCATAGTTCAATGTTGCGTTGCCAAATAAAACAAAAAAAGTATGACACCTCTTATAGTAGGCTATATATTGTAATTCCCAATACAGTAAATCTGAAATACTGCTATATACTTCATGACAGCTCTATGCAAAATTTTTGAGCTGTACCATAGTACAACAAAAAGTGTGCAGGCGCTCTTCATTTCCAGTACAGTAAGTGAAACAACAGCATGTGAAACTATCACTAGAAGTCTGAAGCAGAACTAAGGCGTATTTTGGCTAGAAGTTTTTATGAATTTCACATTTACTGCAGCATTTTCCATTGCCTTGAAGCTTTAGAGAAAAAATCTTTATCATATCTTATCCACCCATACAAATCCCCCATGACCCATAAATATTTGAAGCCAAGCAGCTATCATGACACCAAGAACACTTTTTTTTTGATCCGTTGTGTTGCCTGTCACAATACAGCATACATCACTACAGAGTGGAATAAATTTACTGTAGTTGCATTCTTAGGTCACTTTCTCTAACTGATGGCCTATGACTTGCATATACAGCAGTAATAGTGGAAAAATCTCTTCAGCGACAACTCGATCTGTGTTTTGCTTATGTACATGTAAATTTCAATGTGCATAATGTCTGTTGTTAACCCGGATAATTTGTCTTATTTCAAGCGTATAGTGTCATCTGTCTGTCAAAACGCAGTATAGTTCTACAGTGATCTAAACTTTGTTAGTTTTTGAACTGACAGTTGACTCTTTTGATCTGAAAGTCGTAGTGTAGTTGTACAGAATTTTGCTGGTGGTGAAACTTGACTGTGAGAGGTATTCATGAATTTTGGAAGAAGTGGTCATTGAATGCATTTTGCATCAAAGCAGTGCAAAAGTTTACACATTTTAGGTCGCATAGTCTACCGGTCAAGACCAAGTCAAGACTGAGACCTAAAAAAAGGTTAGTTTTCAAGGCCATGGATTCAATTAGATTTTTTACCCATCAGCCCTGTTAATATTGAAACAGGGAATTTCTGTAGGGTAGATTGGGGCTTACAAAAATGTAACATAAAATGTCTACCCTCTTCATACCAGAAGGTTGGGCTGAAAAAAAGTTAAAAACCAAAAAGTCTCCCAACACTGAATATGTTGTAAGAATCTTTGAGATGGATACTGAGTTATAGTCTGTTAATAATTTCAATTTTTGGGATTATTAGGATTTCATATTCACAAAGTGTGACATTCAAAGGCATGACATAGCTCTCAACATAAGTGAACACTGTTGTGATATAATGCAGTCATAATTAATAATGGATTAATTTGAATTTTTTTTTTGTGTGTGTGTATGATTATTTTAAGAGTATGAAAAATGGAAAAGTTAATTATTGTTACTGTGATGGGAAAGAAAGGTCTTGAAGGTCTCCCTCTAAAATTACAAGCCCAACCCATTCGGCTCTTGTCCGAGACGAGATTCAAGATCGACTGGAATTGCTTTCGATTCCGAGACGAGACCGAGTAAGTGAAAAGGTGTTCTCGAGACCAAGACTGGACTCGAGTACAACAACGCTAGGTAACACAGAATAGATCTATCACAAGGTTACGGACAATGAAATATGACAGGACGGCATTCTCCATTTCAGCTGCTTATTGAAGCATGTGTATGTCACATCCAGTGTCCATTCTGTCCTCAATCTCTTCTTCCGGGTGCATGTTTCAAATGCTCTGTAGCCAGGTGCTGGATGGTGCCCTCATCCACCTGCATGTCCCAGCTCATTACTGCAGCTGTAAAGTTGTCATCATGTAAAACCAACGGATGTGGACGCATTTATTTCTGTCTTGCTTTACATATAATGGCTGACGCCACTGTAGCCTATTAATGTGACTAATCTACTAGGCAGCTAACTCTAACGGATGATTTTGAATAACTAAAACGACAATACTTAAAACTATCACTGACGGAAAAGACAATTTAAGAGCTTAAAAGTATACTATACACAATTTTAGACTGAATCTCCAGACTGCACAAAATGGAGGTTGTTTGAAATCTCTCCTTCACAGTCAGGCTTACTATTTAAAAAGACTAGCATGATAACTCTCGTTCTAAGTACTTTAATAATTAAACACCACAACTAATGCTAAAAACAAAATCATCAAAATGCAGCAAAAAAACACGAATGCTTACCTTGCCTGCTCTCTCCCGAATATAGCTGAAACAACAGAAGGTTGTTCTTGACAGGCTCCACTTTTGGCACCTGAATACGTGATTAGTTTTTAAAAAATGTACGTTTATTGCATGACACCTCTGACTACCTAATAAAAAGGTGTGACCAAGTTTTAAGGGGAAAAAAAAGACATTTGTTGGAGCTTAGGTTTAAATTTTCACATCAGTTAAAGCAAATTCTTCATCAAAAACACCTGCAATCACAAGAGCCTGGTAATTATAATACCGCCAACATGAGGCAGGATGAATCCACCAAACTCCGATCCTGCTATCTCACATCCTGTCAAGATGTCACAGCAAAAATCAATATTCCAATTACCATATTATTCCAACACATGACCTTATCTTCCTGTTCTTATCTACCATCGCGTTGTACTGCTGTAACCTATTCACTCGAAAGTTCAACGTATGTTCGGAAATGTTCCTCTAAACACTATTGCTGCGGAGTGTTTGTGAGCACGTGACCTTTCCGTTAGCTTAAATAGATTGGGTCATTCGCTAACCTTTCTCATTCACAAGGTGCAGCCACAAAACTGTCATCTGATGGATTTTTTTTTTTTTCCTCTGGAAATTCTAGTGTGTGAAAATCCTGCAGTCAAGGTGGATTATATTGCTGATTAAAAAGGCATGCATGGCAACAGCTATGCCTGTTGACCATGACTGCTTTCTTTATATCAGCTCAACGCCAGCCAGAGCCCGGGTTGGAGTCCAGCAACGATTTTTCTGTTCTAATACACATATTAAACCTGGGAAACGAGGGAAATCACCCAGCTGTGCTATAACTCCATCCATCCATGACTGGATTTGGGCAGCTTTTTCTTTATATGTTAGCTGTGTCTGAAATGGAAAGGAGCTGCCTAGAGGTCATTCTGTCTCACGAGTCAGTGTTTTAGGAGGCGGTGTGTGGATAGCTAGAAATATACCTACAAATGAACAGTTTGAGACGAGCTGCACAGGGTGTAACACGTCACAGCGTTGCTAATATATTCAGAGCTGGCTGATACCTGGTCCCGTCTCTCATCATCGGTAAAATCCTAGATCGTAATAATTACACATTTGTTATGGAAAATGATCCAGTATTACATGTCTGTAAATGGCAAAAAGTATGTGAACCTTTGCTTTCAGACCCTCTTGTGCAGCGATAACCGCAGCTAAACATCTCCAGTAACTGTTGATCAGTGCTGTACATCAGCTTGGTGGAATTTTAGCCCATTTCTCTGTACAGAAGAGCTTCGACTCTGGGATGTTGGTGGGTTTTCTCACATGCACTGCTCGGACAATATTTCTATTAGAATAAGGTGGCTTTGACTTGGCCATTCCAAAACATGGATTTTATTCTTCTTTAACTGTTCTTTGGTAGAACAACTTGTGTGGTTGTAGTTGATGTCTTTCCTGATGTCCTGACATTTTCCTTCAGAATTCAGTGATATAATTCGGAGTTCATTGTTCCATCAGTGATGGCAAGTCGTCCTGGCTCAGATGCAGCAAACAGGCCCAAACCGTGATACTACCACCACCATGTTTCACAGATGGCGTGAAGGTTCTCAAGCTGGAATGCAGTGTTTTCCTTTCTCAAAACATAACGCTTCTCATTTAAACCCAAAAGTTCTATTTTGGTCTCATCCGTCCACAAAGGTTTTTTAGTAGCCTTCTCGTTTTTGTCCACGTGATCTTTAGCAAACTGCAGACGAGCAGGATGTTCTTTTTAGAGAGCAGTGGCTTTCTCCTTGTAACCCTGCCATGCACACCATTGTTGTTCAGTGTTCTCCTGATGGTGGACTCGTGAACATTAACATTAGCCAGTGTGAGAGAGGCCTTTATTTGCTTAGAAGTTACCCTGGGTTCCTTTGAGGCATTGCGGGCTATTACATGCCTTGCTCTTTCAGTGATCTTTGTTGGTCTTCACTCCTGGAGAGAGTAAACATGATCTTGAATCTGTCCGACTGTGGATTGGTAGAGTCCAAACTCTTCAGAGACGGTTTTGTAACCACCTTTTCCAGCCAGATGAGCATCTCTTTTTCTGAGGTCCTCAGAAATCTCCTTCGTTCATGCCGTGACACATTTCCACAAACAGATCAGAGATCTCGATAGATCCCTGTTCTTTAAATAAAACAGATCACCCACTCAACGCCTGATTGTTGTCTCAGTGATTGAAAGCACCTTCTAATTAACTCCAAATCCTAGAGGTGCACGTACCTTTGCCACGCACAGATATGTAATATTCTATCATTTTCCTCAATAAATAAATGACCAAGTATAATATTTTTATCTAATTTGTTTAATCGGGTTTTCTTTATCTACGTTTAGGACTTGTGTGAAAATCTGATGATGTTTTAGGTCATATTCATGCAGAAGTATTGAAAATTCTCACAAAGGGCTGACAAACTTTCAAGCACCACTGTATTATATGTGTGTGTATATATATAATAAATATATATTACACATACAGTTATTATTATGTCAAGCTCACGCTGAAGAATGTTTCTGTTTCTGTTTTCTGCATGAGCTTGGATCATGATGCTTGACGGCCAGCAGAATATAGTAATTTTCTTAATAGTAGGTCTATCTTTAGGGGATCTTATAATCCAACATCAAGAGCACGTTATCGTACAGTCTGATACAAAATTTGGCCAAGATTTTATTGGGATCATGTCATACAGCGTGTCAAAGTAATAATCTTTAAAGGAAGCTGAAATTGCACAGTCTAAATCCAGGAATAAAATCTTACACTGTTTACAAAAACGGTCCAGATGGAAGTGTCTCAGCAGACAGTGTTGTAGGCAAACAAACAAAACAAAGAAACAATCAGACATAACTGAATGCCTTCCTGCCTCAGACATTGGCCAAGCTGGAAGCATTTGTTTTGTCTGGCATATACTCAGTCAAGTGATTTGCTGTTTAAAGGGATTGCCTGTTTGTCCTATCAAGCAGGTGAATACAAATAAGCGAACTACAGGTGTACTGATTAGGGTTATAGAAAGGTCATGTGAACAAAAGAGACTGTGACCCTGACCTGAAAAAAGAGGTTACTGTAGTTAAAGGAATCAATGACCCTGTTTACACTTGGTTTTAAAATGCGTCTTGGGCGATCTGATCACACCTGGACAAATACAAGTGTAAATGACCTCCAAGACGCAGTCGCTCAAACCACTTGCCGAGGCGGACCGGGACGCATTTAACCACATACCTTCTGTAGTGTAAACGCTGATGCGTCCACAACGCGGACGTCACAGGAAAATACGTCATTAATGCTGTCGCGGTAACAGCGCGACACGCTAGAGAAACATGTAGAGGAGCACCGATGTACGTGGTTGGAGTGCAAGAAAATAATGAAGGTATGTTGCAGGTTGTAATAACAGTTTGCTCACTGACCTTTGACGTTTTAACGGAAGTGATGTAGGCAGTAACGAAATTTGAACAAAAGTGGTCAGCTGGACACCTTAGAGACGCCTGATAAACACAGGTGCAAACGGCGACATGTCTCGGCAGTCCATTTGCGACCTGAATGCTCAAGACACATTTTAAAACCAAGTGTAAACAGGGCCCATGAATCCGTGATTGTGTGTGTGTGTGTGTGATTTTGTAATTTATTAGAATTTAGAATAGAATTTAATAGAATATCAAATTAGCGCTTTCATTGAGTCTTAACTCTTTTGGTGGGCAAAGCCTGTTCATTATTTGCATTATGACTTTTTATTCCGGTGTCTCCATGAGATTACTAAAGCTCTAAGCTCCTGCCCCCTAACCTGTATTTTTAAAATGCAAGCATGCGCCATATTTAACACTGTATTGTTTAGCCGTAATTGTGGTCTGGATAATGGCTTTTCGACTGCCATATAATCTTTTTATTTACGCACACAATGTTTTATGGCATGTACTATCATATCGTTCGCCGTGCGCTGTTGTTTATTTCCTCGTGTTGATCGGAGTGAGGATTGTTCGTCTTCGATGGCTTTGATGAGCTGACAGCCCTACAAGAGCCTAAAGAGAACAAAAGCGGATCAGGGGTGTAGTAGCGATTAATCATCTTAATGGCTTCTCTAACTTTAATCCATGTATGGCTAAATCACAGATGATTTCCAGTGCACTCTTTTTCATTGGCGGGACAAGGGCTGCTTATAAAATATTCATAAGGCTTTATAGGCTGCTCTACAGCTTGATTAGTAAACATCTAAAAGACTGCTATGTATGCAAATGAGCCGAACACTCGAGTGCAACAATATGACTGCTCGAGCTTTAAAATGGAGGTATTTATCTGCTCTGAGTGCTTTTGGTACTTTTTTTAAACTCACCAGCCATTTCATCTTCCACTTTCACAAACCTATCTTCTCTTATATCTCTCCTGGACGATTTTCTAATTGATTGCACTGCCCCTTCAGACCTGATAATATAACACCTTCCTTTAGTCGAAAGGCGTCAAAATTGCTTTGTTGAAGTGATAAATTGCTGGGAACGGTGATTTGTAAAGCAGCAGTTGGAGTTAGCGTTCTCACCGGCTCAACAGCCGATCTATAATACACGACACCCTTGGAATTAATATGTTCTGGTGGAGTGGAAATTGTTTTTGAATGGCAGAGGACATTTCACTCAATGATCACCTCTACCCCACCAAGTTAACCAGAATGCAGCTTGCCCTTTTGCTCTTGTTTGGAAAGGACAAGCGCAGTGTGGCACCTGGTTGCCAGCGCACTGATTGCAAACGGTTTAAAAAGGTCAGCGCGTAATCTGCCGCCAGAACCTTTAGCACAGCCGAAAAGGGCCTTTTTTTATTTAAAAGGGGTCAGCATGGATTGCCATGGAGCAACCCTGGCTTGCTTTTGAGGCATGCTAAGTTCTCACGGCGGGTGGCTCTCGTGCTGATGTGCACTACAGAGGCGAGAGCGAGGCTGTTGACCTCACTTGCCCATGGAGCTGAAACACTGGTGTGTAGTGAAGGTAAGAGAATGGGATATGAGCTTGACAGGCTAAAAGAGCAAAGCCTGGACTTGAATCAATTTCTAAAGGTGTTCCATGTGTAACGTAGGGACGCATGTCATGTATCAAGTAGGACAGATCAGAAATCTAAAGATTCCCCAGTCTAATATTTCAGTTGCCCGGAATAATACAAAAAAAAAAAAAAAAAAAAAAAAACCCTTCTAGCAAACATTCTGTAATTAATATGATAAGTGCATAAATACAGACATGATTGATGATTTAAATTACAACTATGAAAAAAAAAGCTCTACTTGTCCTGGGCTCCCAGCTACTAAATAAATATCAGGACAAATTTCGAAACATCACTATGCAAAGCGAAACAGCCTAACCATGGAAATTCGATGTGATAAGCTTAATCATAAGCAGCGGCATATAAATGAAAAGAATCCAGTGCACTTTAGTAATAATCTCAGCAGAGTACGCAGTGTTTCTGCACACTGGATAAAGGACTTTTATGTAAAGTGTCTTGTTCCTTTGAGGATTAAAGAGACGGGATAATCCCGCGACGCAGAATCGACAGGTTTCCGTTGCATGACTGTAGCCTGACACCGCTAGCTTTCAGTCATGATTTTCATCGATAGCATGTGAAGAGTGAACGATCCCTTTCATATCCTTAAGCTGTTGGATCAGAGGCCACCTCTGCACACGAAAGATTTGAAAACAGCCTTCTATTTAAATCATTTAAAGTGCATTTTCCTGTGTGCATGCGGCGTGCCTGGCGCAGTCAGACAGATCCATTCGTTAAAAAAAAAATGAAGTTATCACATATTCATGCCAAATTGCTATCAGCCAGCTACTCTGGTTTGCATTAGATAACTTATGTTCCTATTTTGTGCTTGAATGCCGGCGAGTTGTTTCTTTTATTACATGCCAAGAAAACAAAGCCTGGGGTTTCTGAAGAGTTGCAATTGAACTAGTTTCAACAGAATGCTATGAATATGGACTAAACTAAATTCCCTGCTGGTATGCAGAATATATTTGCCTTAGGAATGTGATCTACATAAAGGGGGGGAAAAAAAAGACAAAAGTCAGGATATTTTTTTTTGCGATGCAGGATTTGTAACAATGTTGACTATCATTTATAAGGATTAGGAATTTGATTAGTTTTGTCTTAGCAGAAAATTAATCCAGACTACTCGGAGTTCTCTGCTCGATGTGCCCGTGCATCGCTATCATCTCTTAGTTACAGATCAGATCAATAAAATGGGTTAAGCTTTCTTTTGTTCTTAACATATTGCACAAATAGCAAGCAAGCTGAAAATATGGGATTAAAATCTTTTGTCGGTATCAGTGTTTTTCATCATGCTGAAGTAATCTGGGTTGCAGCTTGAGAAAACTTTCCACACAATCAAGTTCTGACACTTTCTAATATAGTTCGGAAAACCACAGGCTCGAAGTTGCGTTGGAATCCTGAACAGACTTTGTTGTCTTATTTAGCACATATTGCAGATTTTGTTCATATTTCCACTGAAAAATGCCCTGTCTACCGCTACATTTACATAACCTGATTTACTTAGGGAAAAGAATATTACTACCAAATTTCAGGTTTTCAAAACTGAAGAAATGAGTTATCAGCAACATCCACATCAGTCTCAGTTTCATCACCTGAGGTAAAAGTCACTCACAGCATTAAAACAAGAGCCACGGTTTTCCCAGACTGCCACATATTTACCATTGCACATAAGTTTATACTTGGTTTTAAAATGCGGCACTTTTCCTGTCATTTCCTTGTTGGGGACGCTTTAGGACACATTACCGTTTACACTACGAAAGGTATGTGGTCAAATGCGTCCCAGACCACCTCGACAAATGGTTTGAGTGAATGCGTCATGGTGGTTGTTTACACTTTTTTTAGCGCCGCCCAAGAAAGCGAAGTGTAAACAGTGACTTAAATGTGCCTCGGGCGATCGGATCACAAGCGGATAGCCGAGACATGTCTTTCATGTGTTAACATGGGGTCCGCCTGACTACTTGTATTCAGATTTCATCACTGCATACTGTACATCACTTTTCCTGTTGCATCCTTATCAGGAACGCAAAAAGATATGTTGCCAAATGCATCTGAGACCACCTCGGCAAGTGGTTAGAGTAAATGTGTCTTAAATGAGTCTTGGTGGTCATATTTAGCGCTGTCGTCTTGTGATCCACTTGGCTTTTAAAACCACTGTAAACATGCTCAGTTCGGTTCTGTCTTGTTTGAGTCAAAATGGCTCATAAATATTTTGTCCTGAGAGTGTTTCCGCTACCACTTATTTACAGTCCCACCTGTGCAATCGAAAGTGTCATCAGGTGGATATAGCATCATTTCACAATAGATACAAAGAGATGACCTGGGTGAAAAGAGCATCAGTTCCTGTATATTGAGCAGGACTAAGCATGATACAGTGGAGCGCAGAGCATCAGCGATGGAACTCATGGGGACACCTGCCTCGGGGGACCTCATTAGGTACTTAAATGTGCATGTGTGTGTGTGGAGTGGAGTGGAGTGGAGTGGTCATTAGAGCTCTGTCAGCACACGAACAGCAAGCGAGCAATGCACGCTCTTATCTGGGCTAACACAGCACACCACAGGCAGGGAGGGTAGGCCAAGAGGAGCTTGGTGAAGAGACAGATGCAGAGGGGGTGTGTGAGTGTGTGTGTGTCTGTGTGTGTGTGGTCTGGGAGTGCTTAAAAAGGGATTACAAGAGGTGAAGAAGCTACAGAGAGCCTCTGTCATCTGCTGGCCTGGAATAACACCAGCTCGAGTACATCACCTTCACCAGAGCCTGGAACAGAACAAATGGCCCTGTAGGTTCGCTCAGGACCAACATTAACAAGCAAGATGGAGTTTTGGAGACGGGTAAAAAAAAACCTTCGAACGGTATTTTTAACATCGATGAATTTAATATTTGCCCATCATCTTTAATTTCTGAGATTTACAAAAGATAAGAATTAGATTTAGAGTTTTAGGAAGTATCTTCTGTTAAAAAAAAGGAAATCATGGTTGCACACTGGTAGATTGTGTAACAGGAGTAGTAGGAACTTGCAGCACAGATGAATTGTTATACAATTGTGGTAGTCCGGGGAACGAAGTAGGACATTACTGCGGCTGAACTCTGAAAAACAGGCGAAAAATCCGAAAAATTTTGATCAGACTTGGGTTTTATCTGTTTGTAACATGACTTGAAAAATCAACTTCAGAAAAACGCCTTTATTTTCTTCTTAAAGGCTTTAATCTCGCCTGTGTTCCAGCGAAGC
This sequence comes from Notoglanidium macrostoma, assembly GCA_030068235.1. Lineage (NCBI taxonomy): Eukaryota > Metazoa > Chordata > Actinopteri > Siluriformes > Auchenoglanididae > Notoglanidium > Notoglanidium macrostoma. The sequence goes on along the minus strand of JAQQZR010000006.1, from coordinate 3,975,869 downwards.
TCACGTTAGGTAGATAAGCAGCCAGTTTAACAAACGCAGCCGCAAAAACGCCTGTAGGCTGTGAATAAAGGCAGGTATCAAGATTGACAGTTTTCAAGGTTATAGTTATTATTTTCAGATTTTCTACGAATGCAAATTAAGTCATTTTGTACCGCAGCCTTATTCAATTTTCAAATCAGGAGGCATGGAATGCTTTTCTATAACAACAGCTCTTCTGGCCGTAATATAAATGATAGGTTTACATTACTGTGTTGGTTCTAGTGTGTTATTGTTTCTATAGCAACAGCCCATTCACAGGGACTTGTATGGTGAACACTGCACACAATCTAAGGTGAAAAAACACAGGGGGGAAAAAACGTGTTAGTTTAACAATGACAAATGTGCAGTTGTTGATATTGTTCTGTGAAAAATGTATTTAACATTTATGGAAGGAGTCTCGGGTGTCAGTGATTTGTCAGTAAGTTTTCCACCACAAGAGAGTCTTCAGGACAGGGGACTTTTGTGCTTTACATGCCAACCTGTGTTTTCTGTTTTGTTTTGCTTTGCTTTTGTCTTATTGACTTAAAGAAGAGGAAAAAGCATTGCTAACAGGAACATTAAACATGTTAAAAATGTAACTATAAATGATGAAAATGGGCAGTGTGACGCTACCCGGGCACGGATCATTTTCCAATAAAATTCCAATTGTAAACGGCCCAAAGCGTATTATTCCTATCATCTGGCAGTTGCTTTTACACGTTCGGTGTCTTAATGCCTTTCAATGGTTACTATGGTGTTGCGAGGTGGTCACTATGCTAGTCAGGTGCTTGCTATTATACTCCATTAGGTTGCTAGGTTGCTGCTAGGTGGTTGCTATGTTATCTCAACTGGTTGCTAGGGTATAGTGACTGTTATAGGGTTCCAAATGGTTGCTATGGTCTGGAAGGTTTAAATATGATCTCAGGTAGTCGATTGCTACAGAAACTCAGGGTGCCATGTGGTTGCCATCACAATCCAGATGGTTGCTATGGGATCAGCAATGCAGTTTCAGTTGTCTTCAGTATATTTGAGTGAAGAAAGGCTTAAATCATGTGAAAGCAGGACAAGTGAAACATTCCTATGATACCGAAATTCCCAAAAGCAAAAGAATAGGTTCTCACATGGGATGCGCTTTGTGGCTCGACGTCAAAAATTAAGCCACATGAAAATGGTACAAATTGTCTAATGTAATGATGATAATAATAATAAGAAGAATATTATATTGGTTCTCCCGAGTACATACAGTATGGTCTTGCCGGTGTCTTTACATAAAATAATCGTTTCTACCATCTCTCCTTCTGTTTACATCTGCGATACCTACTTTATTACCTGTCGCGTCTTCATTCGGATGACATCACACTCAAGATCAAATACTATCAAGACTTGTGCAACCCACTCAATGACATAATGATACAAACCAGGCCTGTAAATCCACGACGTGACATTTTTCCCTTCCACACTGCTGTCTTTTTATGCCAGCTGTTTGACTCTGAAACAGCTGCATCCTCTCAATAATGAGACATTCATGCATCACATGCACAATTGACTGGCATTTTAATACCTTCGGTACAGCGAGCACTCCCGAGATTCTATTAACCATAGTAGCTTATTAATTACTCATGGGTTTTTTTTTTTCCTCTCTCTCCCTCTAAATGTGAATCAAGGGAGCTTTTACAGCCGAAATGAATCGAGCTCGTTTCATGAAACAAAAACCCAGCCATCGATTTGCGGCCGCGACTCGTACGCTTGGGTGAAGGGAAAGGATGTGAATACCCTTTGGATATAGCAAACGCTGTGTGCATCTGCATTTGCATCTGGATCTGCTGCTGTGACCGGTGCTTTCTGTTACATGATAATGGTTTAGATTGGTATTCCCGGCAACAGCCGTGAAGTACATTTAGTTGTGCAGGAAGCTGAATGATAGGTTTGTGCTCTTTAGCAGCTTTCTGCGCTGGGGCTGTAGACGAGGGATCTTCATTTTGCAATAGGAACATTACTCTTACGTGTTCGGAGACACTCAGGCTGATGGTGTGACGCCCTCGGATAAAATAGAGTGGCTTGTTGTGCAGATTTTGTTTTTCTGTTCATCTTTTTTGTTGAAAGTTACGCAGACGCTGTTCCGCCGTCGTAATAAATTTCTCTCCCTATGTGTGTGTGCACATGCAGGTTCCCACCAGTCAGCGAGAAAGCTCCTGTAGGGAGGGTGGTCGGGGTCATCCTGGCTTCTGCCATAAATCAGAGCATCGTCTACTCCATCATTGAGGGGAATGAAGGGGGTGAGTGCTCACTTTTACCTGCACACTACACAGCAGATGTGGACAGGGAGCAAGTGGAACTGACCTATAACAGCTCTTCAAATAGGGTTAATGCTGCCAATAAGGATTATACGCTGGGAGTTGCATAGAGGGCTAGGGTGAGGGGAGCATTAGCATTATTTCGAATGAAATATTCCTTTATTAAAGCCTTCAATAAGAGGCATAATAGCAAAATTGGATCCTGGCTGTAATACATAGACACCAGCCCATTATGAGCAGCCTGCAGGAGTGAAAGCTAGCAGTAATGTATCACATTAAAATGTGTAACACATCAAGCCCAGAATGAAAAGAGTGCGGATTCAGGCGAAAGGTAGCGCGCGGCTGCTGAGAGAGCTGCAGAGCACGGACAGTAGGCTTTGAGATGGAGCTTCTTATTGCTTATGTTGTCTTTAGGGAGAGGAAGAGAGGTAGAGAGAAAGCGAGAGAGAAGCATATTATCAGCAATATTAAGCCTCATGCTCGAAGTGTGTTCAGGTGAAATTGCCTGCTATATTGGGAATCACATTAAAATACGGAGGGGGGGGCTGGTCAGAAATGAGAGAGAAGTGGTTTTGGTTCGCTCTCATCAGAATCAGAGCATGCAGCTAATCAAAGTGCCGGTGTGTGCCGTAAAAAGAACAAGATAAGGCGATCCTACCCTTCAGAGTTGCTGAATCTAAGAGGTTTAGCACAGTGACTAAGAGAGGAAATAAACGTTAATAAATGATGATGAGCCTTCAGACGCAGCTGGTGTTTGCATCTGAAATCCTAATTTTACCCAGAGCATTACCAATTGATGGCCTTTAGACCAAGACTAATGAAATACAGCAAAAGTTATTCGCATCGCTAATTATGAACGAACACTGTTAGAGGTTTGGTAGATCATGGTAGCTTTTTCATACCAATGTTTATTCATTTCATATTTCTTTTGCTTTTTAGCTTTTCATTCTAGTACGTTTGGTTGAAACAAAGGTTTTATGCGGTATGCCGCCGGAGTGCTGGTTTTTATTTAGAAACAAAGTACAATGGGGTCATTGATTATTCAAGCCTGTTAGTCAGATTCTTTTATATGTTAAATACCAAGAAATATTCATTTGAAAGCATTTCAGTCAGCTTATATTAATTCAGGACCCCTTAACTAGGCTTAATTCCATAACAGACTGTTTATCAGACTGTTATAGCATTAGAATAAGTGCGTGTCAACCGAATCAGACCCGGTACTCTGTACTTCCTCACACTTTTTTTTTGCAGCTACTGTATATATCAGTGTGACCAATAAAACAAAGGGAGATGGACTTGCATTTCAAGTCCTAATTTATTCAATTCCAACCAATATGAAAGCTAATATCCCCTGGCGGCCTCACTAACTGAGCCATTTGGATGCTAAAATCAGTTTGCTTGCCGTGTTTGCATTCATTTTTTAGCATTTTATCAACGATAAATCTTTGTCTGTGACTCTGTTCAACGCCTGGAATCAGGAAATTGACTCTTATTGGGACTGCCTTAGTTATGTTTCGAACGAGAAATCGTTTATCTTGTCGACTAAGCATTCATTTGAGACCATGCTCAGTCATTTCCACCCCATCAGGTTGCCATACAAGCTACGTTTTGACCAAAGATAAGGTTAAGATTTTAGGGTTAAGGTTAAGCAGTAAGTCTAGGTTAGGGTTAGGTTTAGGGCTGCTGCTAAGATTGAGTCTATTGGCACCTGTGTCATGTGAGAAGACATATGCATTCGCATTTCAGTTAGATACAGGTCACTTGTCATTTTGAATGTGAACCGTCAAGCTAGACAAATCTGATCTGAGCTGAACAATAAGGCTCGTAACATGAATGTAGCCTTTGTGAGGTCAGGCTCTGATGTTGGGTGAAGACGTCCGGGACACAGTTGGGGTTGAGGTCAGAGCTCTGAGCAAGTTCTTGGCAAACCATGAGTTTATGAGGCACTGTCATGCTAGAACAGGTTTAGGGCCTGTTAGTTTCAGTGCAGGGAAATTGAAATGCTACAGCGTGCAAAGGCATTCTATACATTTGCGTGCTTTTGTAGCAACAGTTCGGAGAAGAACCAGATGTGGGTGTGATGCTCATGTGTCCGCATACTTTTGGCCATGTAGTGTTGATTGATGATGAAATATGTTGCCACCTATTTTTATTAATACATTTATCAGCTTCCTGATTAGACCGCAGTAAGTAATGTTCTTACGATATTACTGATTAGATTTGTAGATTTGCAGCCCGTAATAAAATTATTATGCTCTTTTGCGACAGGCGAATTCAGCCTGAACAACCAGACCGGAGTGATCAGCACAGCTAAGCCCCTGGACTTCGAGAGTAACAGCAGCTACGTGCTGCGTGTGGAGGCCGACTCCATGAGAGTGATTTCATCCAACCTGCGGGCTCCTGCAAAAAGTGAGTCAACCACCAGTTCTGTCTGCCCAGCACCCATTATGTTATTGAAATCTCCGCACGATGTTTCTCCATGCCATAAGCCTCGTTGTTCAAGATGTCACTCGTCTGGTTCATTTCACGTGGCATCATTGCCCGGCTTTTTTTTCCATCTATTTAGATCTATTAAAAACACCTCGTTATTTTAGTGCGTATCAGAAATGAATTATACACTTGTGTCATCAATTTCAGATCTGTAATGAGGAGCTGTTTTGCCTCTGCCTGTCATGTAGACGCTTTGGAAAAATTTGATTCGTTAGTTGGAGTGCTGGAGGCATTCATTTATTTATTTGATTACTCTCAGAACGTCGACATGCTTGGAGCGGTCCAAGCTCTGGTTTCTCAGATCAGTGTTTGCATGAGATTCTGTTTCGCTATGTGTAAAAGCCAATTATGGTGAAAAAACTTTGCCATGTCACAGGCATTCATGTCAACATCACAGAGCGCTTCTGTTAGTGAACATTTTCTGGCAGGCATCTTGACAGGTCCGTACTTCACTAAAAAAAAAAAAAAAAAGGCTTCAGCAATTGATGAAATGCAAATGCGGATGAGGTAGCGCGAAAATGGGCTGATTAATACGGCTGGGAAAGGATGCATGCATCACCTCTTGAACCGTGCGGATGAAAGCTCTTTTGCTCAATTAGTGGAAACAATTAAGTAAAACACAGATCAGCCTGCAGTGATGCATTAGTAGTGACCGTTTGACATGCCGCGGTCAAGTAGCCCATTGTGAGTGCCTATGACAAAGGGAATGTTCTGGAAGCCCCCTGGCACGCTGCTGTGTCCTGTCAGGTGATGGATGAAGCTATCACTCTCTCTCACTGAGAAGCGACATGACTTGGCTTTCCGCTGTGAGAAATGACAGAACAGAAAGAGGACATAATCTGCCGAGCAATATTTTGCTATGTATAGGAACTCACTCTATCAACTGAGATGAGTAGGAATGGACCGGCTGCCATTTGCGGCATAATTTAATCAGAGATTTATTCCTTTCCTGAAATTGAGATTAAGTGATATAATAATGCTACAGTGCATCATGTAAGTATTCACGATTTAATGATGTGAATATTACTGATTTAAAGGGGACATATTATAAAAAACTCACTTTTTCGGGCCTTGCACGCGTACTCACACGTATCCGAAGTGCCTAGCAACCGACAAGCTCTGGAATAAAATATCTCAAGTTAGATTCTTTTCCCTGCCTGGTTCAGAAAACGTGCTTTAACAAGCTGTTCAGATTCGGCTCGCCTTCCTATGTCACAAGGGGAGCGCCTTATAAGATTAATACTGCCCCTCCGCCTGAGTATCTCCACTCACAGATCGAGAAGCCGGCGGAACGTCACGAATATTCATGAGGAAATGCTACCTGATTGGCTGGTCTAAGAGGTTGGATGGGGTGAGCAGTGGCTCATTATCATTTAAAGGAACAGGCACTCATAGCAGCCGTTCTGAACAGGGCTGTTTAGACAGGGTCAGAAGGGTGCGGTGGTGCTTTTTTATTGATCTCAATAGCATCTCAGGGAACCGAGGAAACTTATGGAAAGGGGTCTCCGTTAACTAGGACCTGAAAGTGCATAATTGGGATTGTATGTCAATCAGTCAGTATGAAAATTGTAAAATTATATACAAATAAAAAAAAAAAACCTTTGTGATTACATTCCACTCCTATGAAATCCCTAAATTATTTTCGGTCCAGCCAGTCGCCATTGGTCACATAATAAATTGAATGGCGGTTCTCTTTTATGCAGTTGAAGTGCTACATGGTCTTCATAGAAATATACCTGTTCCTGGAAGAACCCAGAGTTTGGTAGAGAACGTACCTAAGCAATTAGCATGATGATGACCAGGAAGGTCAATCCAGAATAAGCCTAATGAACATCCTCATTGCAAAGATGAACATCATGCAGAACAGGATTAAATCTAGATTACGTCAAAAGCACGACTCTACCTAAAGGAGACTCTCCACAAGAGGGGATTAGTCAGAAAAGCAACCAACAGGCCGAGGCACTGAATTGTATATTATGTAAGATTCGGTTAATTTGTCGCACGCAGGTAACACAGCCAAGGTGTTCATCGAGGTCCAAGATGAAAACGATCATCCACCTATTTTCACGGAACAGCTCTACCTGGGTGGGGTCACAGAGGACGCTAAGACCTTCACTTCTGTCCTGCAGGTTGAGGTTCGTACTGGAACGTTATACAAAGCACCATTTCATCAGTAGCTCCGCGCTATTGGCTGTGCTGACAATTTTTTGTTACAATTCTAGAAACTTCGGGTTTGTTGTTCGTTTTTGTAGAACTGCTAACAGTGTGTAAGCAACGTCCTAATAACATGGTGAAGTTGAGATTACTACAGCGTATGTGTGTTGCCGCAGCGTTATTCCTGGAACGTTACACCTTTCTTAGGGTGCTTTCACATATACAGTCCAGTTGAAATGAACCCTGGTGTATTTTTGTTTGGGCCACAACAAGGTGGTCTTGATCTACTTCCAAGAGAATCGAGGTGCAGATCGATTGCAGTGAGAAAGTGATACGAGCCTGATTCGACCCGAATGCGGGAGAGGAATCAAACCTGCCGTGTATGTGGGGTTGCGTTCAGGTTATTATAGATGTGAGCTGCTAAACTGACCTGCGACGTGCAAACTGAGCCAAAGGACGGTACGTGATGTGATGTGTTCTGATTACTTTCACTGACAAACAGAAAAAGAAGGTAAATGTCGTTATCTGATACATCAAATGTTATTTACACAATCATGTTTGCATGTGTTTACTGTCAATTTCTGTCCATCTGCATTTATTTGTTTAATGTTTTTGTTTTGCCCTAATTCTGACCAATGAGCGAAAGAATTTTACATTCCACAACCCGATTTTTTTTGTTGTTGTTGTTGTTATTGTTGGTCTGTTTAATTGTATGGATTGTCGAACTAAACCAAATAGCGAAAATTTCACTCAGATTCAGATTCAACAACAGATTAATAGACGTAAAAGTGCACTTTGGACTTAACGAATACTCTCTGTTTATTCTGCTAAGGCTGTGCTGCAGTGCTGATAATAAGTCTCAGGTTAAACCACGTCATTTCAATGCACTTTATGTATTGTGGACACTTTCAACTGCTTTCCTTCCGCTCGGCAGTGTATTCATAAGGTTTTAGCATCATTTCGACGAACGTCCACGATGCGTTTGCTAAGGCAGACACATTTAAAGACTATTCGTTTAAAATGATAGCCAGCAATTCAGGTAGAAATAAACATGCATTCACTTTCAAATATCGTACTGTAATGAAATCGTACCTCATGATAAAGTCTTAGGTAATTACCGGTCATATTTACAGCAGAGCTTCAGCACCGCCTCGGTGACAATCCATCGCCTCAGATGTAGCTGTCTAGACGGAAAATTGCCTCAGACACTGAGTGGGTATAACTCTTGTTTGTCAACTGTGCAGGTGTTTGTCAGAATTTTTGGCTGGTAATGGATACACTGTTTGTTACGGGAATGTTAGTCCAGAGTGTAAAGCAGGTGTGCACGCTAGTCAGATGGCTTCTGGGAGTTTGTTTGGCTGTGAAATTCCAAGGCACCGTGATGCAGAGCTCACCGTAATTGTCAACAGTACAGGCGACAAAAAGCCTGCCATGAAGATCCTCGTAAATCAGCGAGGCTTTCTCCTCCGGCACACAGACCGTCTTCATTAACAGCCTCTCTCCCTTTCTCGCAATTCTTTCCTTTCCTTTTCTATTTTCTATACCTCACTCTCAGCAGGCACTCTCTTTTGCCATGTATAAGCTGTAATTAAGGTTGCTCTGGCATTCTCGGAGAGAGAAAGTCCGATACTCACTCAAGGTCATTGTGTATAATAAGCATAATGACTCCGAGTTACCACTTATCTAGTAGTCTGTGGTTTTCTGAAGCTAAGGCTTTATTCCTTCATTCACAATGCATATTGTCCAAGTCTACGTGGAGTTGAAGTGTATACAATATAAACAACAATGCAGTGCCGCGAGAAGGCCTTCGATATAGTAACCCCGAATGGTCCGTGAAATAGATGGATACACTACACATTAGGCATGCATCGATAAATTGTGGTACAAGTGTGTGAAGATTTGAATCAATGGAAAAAATATTAGCCACAATTAATCTCTTAGTCTGTCCTAGCTGCAATTGCATTGTTTAGACAGCAGAGGGCGGAGTAACATACAATAGCAGGAATACGTGACATCACAGTAGGCGGAAGTGACGCAGCTCTAATGTCGTGAAAAAACACAATTGCATTTGGTAATAAAAGTTTCTTTTGTTTTTTTTGTTTTTTTTTTAGCAAAATTGAACGTGAACCCAATATCGTGAATCATTCCATACCTACTATACTATATACGCTTCCTGTAACCTCACAGGATGAGCCCACCAGACAGATTACAAACCGGAACAATGCGAATTAGTACATAATCAAAGTAGATGATGACAGAAGACGACAAGATGTGAAAATTTCAACTCAAAAGTCGTATATTTATTTATTTGTTTATTTTTTTTTAAAAGGTAGTTCGTTGACTATTTTTAATCATTGTGTGTGCGTGTGCGTGTGTTGTCGTGTGTGTTACTCCTACGTAGGATGTTTTTTCTAGGTAATTTATTTTTAAAAGCATTTAAAGCCAGCCTGTCTGACATCTCAACCGAAGCTGAAAATCATTTCAGAGTCATTTCAGTGAGGTGCAACACGTCTAGCGTAGCAAATCTCACTGCGGTATCGGAGGGTTTTTTTTTTTGTTTGTTTCCTTATTTTTTCAGATGGTTTTATTTTTGCTTCTTTATTTGCTTAATACAGTGTTTCCCAAATTTCTTGACCCTACATTCACATTATGAGTTTTCTCAAGCCTTGACCACTGTAATGTATTTTTATTCCAGCGTTAGAATATAGGACTACTTGTAACATTTGAACAATTTATTATACTAGTAATGTACATATTTGTAGCATAGGTGACTATAAATGAATAAAAGGATATTCCTTGCACTGACGTTCCGGTTAAGTGGAAAAATGACAGAGAGAAGAATCCATGCCGGGGTGGTGTGATATGGTCTAAGGTGAAGCAGACGGGGTTTATACTTGATGCGTTACATTGTGTGGACATGCTGAAGTGACAATGCAAACAGCTTTGTTCACATACTCATCTGTGTACATATGTACATCTGGAGAATTAAAAGCGGTTTCCGCTGGATGGCAAACATCCTAGTCCATCAGGTTCGCAAATCGAACTGTAAATACACAGCAAAGTTAAACTGATGATTTTCTGTCCCTCTTAAAGAAAAAAAAACATCCCATGTGGTAGCTGTCTGTTGACATGAGCTGTGTCTCAACTCAAAAAACTGTCATCGTTGCGGCTCAGTGGTTAAAGCATTGGGCTAGTATCGGAAGGTTGAAAGTTTAAATCCCCGCACCACCAAGCTGCCCCTGCTGGCCCCTCGAGTAAGGCCCTTAGCTCTCAACCGTCCCTGCTGTTACCTCGAGTAAGGCCCTTAGCTCTCAACTGCCCCTGCTGTGCCCTCGAGTAAGGCCCTTAGCTCTCAACCGTACCTGCTGTGCCCTCGAGTAAGGCCCTTAGCTCTCAACTGCCCCTGCTGTGCCCTCGAGTAAGGCCCTTAGCTCTCAACCGTACCTGCTGTGCCCTCGAGTAAGGCCCTTAGCTCTCAACTGCCCCTGCTGTGCCCTCGAGTAAGGCCCTTAGCTCTCAACCGTACCTGC
>JAQQZR010000006.1:3937823-3960828 GCA_030068235.1 Notoglanidium macrostoma | reverse complement strand
AAAGGAAATCAAGGGAAACGCTCCCAAACCAATTTACTTTATCTATCTGTTTAATTCTTGCTCATTTTCCTGACCAAGGATTTGCTGTTGAGACCATTAAAAGCTTAAATGTTTTGCAATATTGGGTTTGCCTCATTTTTTTTGCCCAGGCGTGTACAGATGTTCCTGTTAAAGTGACTGCTGAGTTTATGCCGTAAAAGGCCCAAAACAGACCCTAAACCTATACTATTTTCCTCTAACATGCTGTAGGAGAGCTGCATTGTTAAAACCTGGTCAGGATCGTTTATGTCATCATTGATTGCCGCTGTTATGTTGTTGGCATGAGCAAGCAAGAAAGCACGCAAGAGTGACACTGTGTTCTTGTTTTCTGGAAAGATGGACATTTGTCACGGATTCGTTACAAAGCCTGTGTTTCATATTAGATGGCAGGGAATTAATTTATTCCTGAACCCAGGCAATATACCCTAAAACTCACCAGTGCTGACAAATGAACCCCATTGATTTGTGAGCTTGTCAGATACCATTTATACTCCATGAATCTGTCTTTTTCCTAGCTTGGCTCTGGTGCCAGTTCTGTGGCTGGTAGCTTTAAATGAGTTTGCGCTTCTTAACGGCCCACCAGAAGGAATTCAGCGGATGCCAGTTGGAAGGTCTCGTGAATGGGCAATTAAACAGTAACGCATCTGCAAACTGGATCCATTAAGTGCTGCTTAATGGAGCAAAAGGGAGTAAGGACTGACACACTTTCTTTGTGTCTTGGTGGCCATTAAACAAACACACATGCTAAAGGAAGAGGAGCGTTTACATTGGGCTGTGAACCAGAGAAAACTAGGACATAAGAAATGTATTCATAATTCTTAGTATTTCACATGTACAGTGCTAACGTTATTAGAACATTCAAGCAGTATTTAATTGATACTATGCCTTAAGTATACTCATAAATATTCCACGCACTGTTCAGGTCAGTGTTAACTGGTAGGTAGGGGTGTGGCGTAGTTGTTTTTATGTGTAGAATGAATCACTAAGCCGTTTGATTCTTCCAACCGCACACATCCCTGAACCAGGCCCCCTGCTGTGGCCCAGGTCCCTGTAAAGGAAAGGACATCCAGAATACTTGACAGATGGAACCAGACATTCAAATAACCTCATTTAGTTGTTGTATTGTCAGAATTCATGGCTTCTAAAACCTTGAAACAATGCAAAGTAAGACTGTTATGTTCAGATAAGTGACGAATCATTTTCAAAATTCGTTTTCACTGATGTTGTTGGCTTTTACTGACATTATAACTCTTCAGTCGCTACATTCCCCAGGTGTCCGTGGTCAATCAGCTGGATATGCAGGTGGTGGTTTCCAATGTGCCCCCGACTGTGGTGGAGCAGAACAAGGAGCAGCTGATTGGGTAAACACATCCCCTCTTGCCCCATCACCCAGACAATGATAAATGACTAACGTTATTGTTCTTGCACGAATTAAGCTGTACCAGGCAAAGGCAGATTAGAGTTGTAATATGGTAATGAAGAATAAAAGGGTCAGCATGTTTCCCAGCTCAGCCCCTCGGGTGCGGCTGGTAGGGGTGTGGCGTAGTTGTTTTTATGTGTAGAATGAATCAGTAAGCCGTTTGATTCTTCCAACCGCACACATCTCTGAACCAGGCCTCCTGCTGTGGCCCAGGTCCCTGTAAAGGAAAGAACACCAAAGCAGACTCTCTCTGTTCTCCTAATGGATACAGGCAAAGCGTTCAGAATTCTCTCTTGATTCATGTTTTCGTTTGTTCAATCATGCCCTGTACGTTTATGGCCAACCAGACATGATTTGTGTGCTTTGATGGCTCACCACACACGATGGAACGTTACCACTTTACTTGCCATACGTTGTGTTTGGAGGACAGCAAGACATGCTGGAAAGGTGGCAGTGAGATTCTACAATGTACCACACACACTCACGTTCACAAATGTGATACTCACTTGGTTGTCTCGGGTTGCCTTGACCTCTCAGTCCCAGGTGCTGTTCCTCGGTATTATCCTCCCAATGGGAAATCTATCAATCCAGCCTCCATTTCATGCCACACACATATATCACATATGTCACATTCTGCCATAGTGAGAAACATCCACATATACAATGTGACAAAAAATATTAGATAGGTTCAGAAATCCTAAGGCCATGGCTGATGGGACAACATTTAAGTTATAGAGTCTGATGCAATCAATCTCAATCTCAATGTGTTTCGCTCTCCCTCTTGTCAAACCCATTAGGTCTCAACCAACATGATGTATATTTAGGCGGGGTAATTGTTGCCCTGTATTGCGCACTGTTCCGAGCTCAATGCTAAATAATTAGCATTTTTTACCTGCTCTTTCGAATGTGGACACTAATCGTTGCTGCATGTTCACTGGGATGTGTGTGTTGAATTTAGAACAGGTTCCTCACACCTACTGTTAGAGAGCTGCAGGTTATGGTTGGAAATTTGTGTCAGAGGAAGCTGTAGACGTCTCTAGTAGTTTAATATTGGTGTTCTAATCAGTACTCCGAACTTCCCAAAATGGAAGGGAGCTGAAGTATGGAATAAAAAATGTGCCACTACAGTCTGAATTTAAAATGTACAAATCTGAATTTTCCTGTGTTTATTGTTTTCAACTTAACTGACGATTTTGTAATTGAACGAATTTGTGTGCAAGGTTCCAAGTTTCATTTTATAGTAATCAGGTGTAGGAAATGCTGATTCCGTTTGCCCATTTCTAATTCAGTTCTTCAGATCCAGAGTCAAATTTACAGGAACTGACTCATCATTGGCTGAAATCTGTTTTGCTTTTCCACATATGCAGTGTTTTTAAAATTTGAATACGGAATGTGCCATCAAAAAGTGAATCAGACCTTTCTACACCTGATTATTAATGAAACCAGATTTGTACATTAAGTTTTCAAAAGCCTTACACACAACAAGCCACGAAATACAATGTGATGTAATTCAACTGCAAAATTGTGCGTACAAATTCAAAAGTAAAAGCATAAAAATTTTGATTTGTACATTTTAAATTCAGGTTGTAGTGGCACATTTCTCATTCCATAGCATTGCCTGGCCTTTAGTACATATTGCTGGAGTTAAAGATGATTTGAACCATTACCATGTCTCTCTCTGTTTCTATCATCTCTTTCTCTATATCTTTCTCTTTGTAGTATCCTGGAGAACTACGTGCAGGACCAGATCCCAGGTGCCAAAGTTGTGGTAGAATCCATTGGGCCGCGGCGGTATGGAGAAACCTACGAACTGGAAGACTACACTAGCTCAGACCTCATGGTGTATGCTATCGACCCTCTGACCAACAGGGCTCTCTCCAGACAGGAGTTGTTCAAGTGAGCCCCTTGTTGTTTGTCTCTGTCCTTCACTCTCACTTTCACCTGTTCCCCATTTCTTCAATCCGTGCATGTTTTCCTTCGCTCGACTGACCCAGCTTTCTTCTTCACCCCTGCTTTGAGCATGTGTAAGGTGTCGTCATTCTTTCTGGAAGAGACATCATGGTCCCTCTCACTTTTGTACCCTTTCATGACACCAACCCCAGTTATGCCATTCAACCTTCTGACAAGCAGTGACAGATCTTCCCTGAAGACCTTTTTCGCCTCCCACCTTCACTTCACGTCCTCACCTAGCTCAAACCACACACATCTATACCGCTACGGCTCGTTTGAGTGGTTTCATTTCAAAGCTTTGCGATTGGACTTAAATAGGTTACAAATCTCAACCAAATGTCCTAGGCTGGCACAAGCACATTATGGGGTTTTATTATTGCCTTCATTCTGTTTCTGCTTGCATATACTAACAATTTGCATGTACGCTGTGACACCAACAACTTGCTCTTTGCCGAGCGGAGCGGAGTGCACCATGACAGCTGTTATGTCAAGGAGCATGTATTCAAGCCTAGGATGTTTGCTTATAAAATGGCTTCATGCAAAGAGATGTGCTTGTCTCTCCAATTATTTTGAGAATAGGTCTTGGTATGACATAATCTGGATTCTTTGAGGTCTCCAAGTAAGATATAGACTCAAAATCTGACAAGACTTAAGTTTCTTAAGCTGTCTGCCAGACAACATTCTCCATACGGTAAAGCACGTGAATCCGAACATGATAAAGTATCACCAGATCAAACTCTTCATACGTTTGATTTATTGATGGGCAAGAATAAGCGTCCAATATATTCCACATGATTTAAAGCCGTTCTCCTTGCTCTTTCAGGTTTCTGGATGGAAAGTTACTGGACATTAATAAGGAGTTCCAGCCATACCTGGGCCGGGGCGGCCGCATCCTGGAGATCCGCACACCAGATGTTGTGCAGAGCGTGAAGAAAGCCGTGCAGTCGTTGGGCTACACAGAAGGAGCACTGCTGGCCCTCGCAATCATTATCGTTGTTTTCTGCATCCCCGCCATCCTCATTGTTATCATCACATACCGACAGTGAGTACGCTTAAAGATACCCGTGTTACAACGGCATTGAGAGTAACTGATGTTCATGATCTATTTGCCACTTAGCAGTTGCTATCCCTCTGACCCAGGCCTTCTGACTTTTTTATTTTATAGTAATCCAATTGTAGAATGTATGTATAATCTCCATTATATTCAGTATAAAAAGGTAATACAGAAATGGGTATTCGAAAATTGTTTGTTTTAGATTTACATAGACCTGGATCGCCTTGTTAGTCTCAGGTCTCTGTACTCTATACTCTGGGGTATAAATGAGGTGACACAGAGGCCAAATTCTCTTAGTCATTCATCAACATGGGGAAGATTAGTGTACCGTATACACAAAGAAAATAAGACAAAAGTGTGTTGAACTTCTTAAATCAGGCAAGAGCTACACTTCTGGAAACACCCATATTGACTGTCAGGCCAATAATTAGAAGTTTAGAACAACCAGAGCTGTGATGAACCTACCTAGAAGAGGACACAAGTGTATTTAACCCTTAGGAGGATGGTTAGAGATGCAAAAGTTTGTCCAAAGAATTACAGTTGGCAGTGTTTTGGGGTCAACAAATCTCCATATAAAATAACTTGTATTGCATGCCAGAAGCAAGCTTTTTCTTTCATCTACCCCAAAAGTAAGCACCTGAAGTTTTCCACTGAAAACTCCTCAAACTACTGCTGATGCTTGACTGTTGCTTTTTGGGAACTCAAAGTGGGTTTTGGCGTAAAAGCAGGATGGAGATTGGAAAATCACCTAATCTCCACTGTTAAGTATGGCTGGAGGACCTGTGATGTTGCAAGGCTGTTTTCCTTCCAAAGGCTCTGGAAACCTTGTAAGCATCATGGGCTCCATGGAGTACCAGGAGATTTGAAATTAAAATCTGGCTGCCTCTACCAAGAAGCTCCAACTGGGCCATGGTTGTATCATCCAGCAGGACAGAGATCCAAAACATGCATCCAAATCCACACAAAATGATTCAACGAAAACAGACTCAAATGTTTGGCATGGCTATCCCAATCTGCTGACCAAAACTCTAATGAAGACCTGTGTGGTGAGCTGAAGAGGGGATTACAAGAGAGGACCTAATACCCTGGCGAGATGAGTGGTCTGTCTTGACGAGTGGTCCAATCTTATCAAGCGTTATAGGAGAAGATTCCATACTGTTATGTTGGCAAGAGGAGGTTTTGACAATTACTAATTGCCAATGATTGACACATGTGGTTTTGTTTTAAAAAATAAAGTTTGACTTTAATTAAAGGTTAGTTTCAGTGTGAAACTAAGCTAATTAACCACAAAGACTTTTTTTCAGCCAGTAATTCTGAAGCAGGTTATACTAATAATAATATCTTCCCATTTTATTTCAGAGCATTTTTATTCCTGAGAAACTTCAGTAGCAGGTTGCCAAGATTCAACACAAACTGCATAGGGCCTTTTCTCTCTAATTCACCATGGAAACATGCGAAAGCGATTCATTACTTCTACTAGGACCCTTCTAATAGGGAACCAGAGAACTTGTTTGTTGCAGTAAGAAAGATATTTTGCTCTGTACAGAGCACATGAATGATGGAAGCATTGAACGGAGCAGGACAGGGAGACTGGTTGGAACACGAGAGATAAGCATTCTACTCCAAGAGCCATCTCTTTTATGAGGGAGCCATATAAAGCGTCATAACTACAGAGAGGAAATCACTGGACACCTCCTGTAGCTGTGTCACTAAAATTTATTGCGATAAAGGGTTGTTGCATGATAATCTTCTGCCAAGTGCCTTGCTGTGTTTCAATGTCTTTTCTGTTCTTTTTCTGTCTTGTTTTTCCTTCCCACAATGCATTATCTGCAGATTCAAAGAGTAAGTACCCAAATGTGCATGAACACACAAAAGCATGATGGCTTGACTGTTTTCTCATAAACCAGCTGCTAAATGTTGCTCACTGAGATGATAAATAAGAAATGTGCCCATGAAAGCAGCATGCATTATTTATTTATGGAGTGCATGTATACCATATTTTCCCCATTTTCAAGATTAAGCTAATGCCATAAATTTGTTTAACTTGTTGAATCCATCAACTAAAGGCGGCAGGCCGAATGTGCCAAAACCGCCAGGATCCAAATGGCTCTCCCAGCCGGCAAACCCGGAGGCATTGCTGCTAGCAATCTGTATGAGGAACTTGGCGACAACACCATGTAAGTTTTTATGCTATGAAATGGTATCTCGAGAATTGGCTATCCTTTATTTTTAGTGCCATTGAACACCTGGTCCATAATTATACACAGAACATTGTTAGCCACCAGGGGAGGGGCTTTTTTTATCATGCTGGTAAAAGCACTTTATGTTTTAATTCTTGTACTTTTTCCATAAAACTTTCTGTTTAGCAATTGAAATGTTCTGTACACTTAATGGGACTCTGCTGTCGAACATGCTCTGGAGTAATCTAAAATATTGCTCTCTGAATTCTATCAGAATTCTGCCCAGGCAAGTGACTACGGGATGGGGCTCAATTAACATAATGGAATTTCATATTCAAAGAAAACAATCTTTAAAAAAAATTTAATTCCTATTAAAATGAAACAGCGGTGTTTAAGGGGTTTCCAAAGAAATGGTGCGAATATCAATTGAAAGGCATTGAAATGCAAATAGTTGAAATATAAATAGCTGTTGCAAACTATAATTAAACTTGCTGATAAGCCACTAAGAGGCTTTGTGCCATGGTGGTGTGATATAATTAGGCCAATTAATGGATAGGTATGTCTAAAGGCTTTAGGGTTTTTATGTGTCAAATGTGCCAAGTAGTTACATTACCCCTGCAGTTAGCAGTTAGAACAATAACCCTGTGCCCACCTGTATCAGAAGTCTGCTTGTCTGATTCAATTGGTACCATATTGCTCAAAAAACAATAAGCGTCTTTTCTATTCAGGCCCATTAGACGCCAGCAAAGGGCAAAGGTAAAAAGAAAAACCAATAGTTTTCTGACAAATAAGCTGCCACTATTGCAGTAAATATTGCAGGATGAGTTTTCTTCCAACATCATGGTTTTCTTGGGAGACATTGTGACTGTTATAGTGGTTGATTTTTATTCTTCTTCTTCTAGCAAATGTAGCTTGCAGTAGCACAAATGAAATATCATTGCCATCATTATAGCTACACCACTGTTACATACTTTTGATCTCCACATTCAGTGTCCTTTCCTTTCTTTCTGTCGTTTCGTTATCTTGACAATCAGGTCTAAGTAAGTAGACTTTATTGCTTTTAATAGTAGATGCCCATACTCTGTAGGTGCTACTCAGTGCTGCCCATGTTTGGTAGATATGTGTCCTTGTGGCTTATTCTGTAGACTAGTTGATAATTTACACCCTGTCTTTGACACATTGGTAATCCATTGGCCAGTTTGTATAAATATAATTAAATTGTATGAATATAATGCTCTCTTAGGACATGTTGTTGGATTTTAGATGAACTAGGTTCCTAGTACATGTTCTCTGGATTTAGATGTCTCCTAGACAATTATGGAGTGCATCCAGGAGTGCATTTTGTATGTGTAGTAACTGGAGTAAATGTGACTGTGCCTTAGCTGCATAGTTGGTTTCTTCTACCTCATCATTCTTCATCCTTGCTGGCCTGTACACCTCATCAAGCATATGTCTCTGTCCTCCTGTGCCATCATGGTGAGAACAGGGCTAAGAGGTGTGTTTTGGAGGATGCAGACCGCCAACAGCTCATCAGTTCATTTGCATCACGTGCCATTGCAGCACACAAGCAATCCACACCCAATGGAGTCCTGTTTAACAACCTCCCCCGCTCTGAGAGCAACATCACCTTTCTGTCAGATGACAACCCCCTGACCACCACCAATCCACTCTACCATGACGATGGTAACATCAACAACCCAGAGCATATGGGAAAAACCCAGCACCTCAGGTACCTACTGGGACTGCAGTCACCCGGCTTCAAGAGTCTGAAATGCTCTGAGCTGCCCTTCCACTCTGGGATATCAGGCCATTCGAGGACGCTGCCCTCCAGGATACGCAAGTGTGAGGCCAGTGAGAGCTCTTGTAGACGGAAAGTGGTGATGGACCCCAGGCAATGGAAGCTACACTTGCTCAAGTCGGAGGTTAAGGACAATGAAGAGCAAGGGATCAAGGAGTCAGACAAGGGTCCTGAGCCTAAACTGACAGTTAAGGAGCAGGCCCGGCAGTTTGAGGAGCAAGCTCAACAAGAAATGAGGCAAAGGCCAGAGGTAGACTCTCAGGGCTCACTGTCCTCTGAATATTTGCTGTCCTCTTCCCAGCCACAGAGATCCATGGTGGTAGACATAGCGAAGAGCAGTTCCCCTCCAGCCATCATAATCACCCAGAGTGATGGCACACCACCACCTAGCCGCAAGCCGACTCCACCAGGCCTCCAGAAATATGTCAGCTTGTCTGCCTATGTTGGGGAAGAAACCTATGAGGTTAATGTAGAGATAATTCCAGACCCACCAGATGTACCCGCACCTCCACCACCAACAGCACAACCACATCTCTCCTCTCTGTCTTCATCTCCAACTTCAAGCCCTCCTCCTCTTCATACTCCTCCACTGCCTTCTTCATCACTTCCTCCACCACCTCAGACTTGCCCTCCACCTCCTCCTCCTCCCCCTCCTCTGCCACCTCCCTCTTCCCCTGCTGGCTCTTGTTCTAAGTTTGCCTCACCCTTTGTTCTTCCACCCCTGCCCTCTGTGTCATCTCTTCGGCCCGTGCCCTCACGTCCTCCTCCACCTCCCGTCCCAACAGAACCTGAGCCTACTAAAAAAGAACTCAAAGGGATCCTTAAGAACATAAGGAACATAGCTGAGTTAGAGAAATCTGTTGCCAACATGTACAGTCAAATAGACAAAAAGCAGCAGCCTGTAAAGAAGACACAGAAGTTGCGAGTTTCTGAGGAGTCCGACGTTGGCGCACCAGACGTGGATTGTACGCAGGAGGCGGAGGAGCACAACCCAACCATGAATTCTGTGGTGGAAGAGCTGGAGACATGTTTCCCATCTCAGTCCACTATACTGTGACTCGTTAAATATCATACTCTATTCCTCATTTCTCTCTTTACTGCATCTCTCTCCAAATATTGTTTGATAAAACTTTTTTTTTTTTAATCTTTGTATTTTCACTTTTCTTTCATATCATAAACAATTGCTTGAGGGTTTTTTTTTTTTTTTGTAAAACAAAATGTAAACATTATTTGGATTTCTTGATTTAGATTTAATCATCTGCACGCTTGGATGGTTTAAATGCAAATAAGAGCGAGTTGTCTGAGAGAGTTGCTTTGTAAGAGAAAAGTATTTTATTATCTATCACACTTTTTTCTAGACTCATACTCCTCAAAAATATGATATACTTTAGTCTTGCTGCACTGAATAAATATTCTGTTTAAAATTTTGCACTGAGTACAATGCTGTTGCCTCAAACCCTTTTCATTTATTTATATTTAGGGTTATTTATTTGGCAGGCATAAGGAAATTGTGGCAGAAAACAATCCAAGCATCTGGCAGTCAAAGAGCATCTACTTTCTCCTCTCTGTCTCGCTTCCTCTCTCTTTCTGCATTAGCACAGCCTGCATTCCTTTACAGCCTCATGTATTATGCAGAGCGCTTTAAAACAAAGTCATATGGCTTACACACAGGCCAAATGTCTTTAATATCCCATCATTTTATTTAGAATGATGGATATAATCAGCCAAAAGTATATTTCATATATTTCACTCACGGTTCCATGCAGATTTAAGAAAAATACTGAATAAATGACACTGTCGTCTCGTTTCACCCAAACCCATCTGTCTGCTAGTGCTGGGTGATATGATCAAAAATGTGCATTACAGTATTTTTTAAAGATTTTGACGGTTTCACTGTATATCACAGTATTTGTTTATTTATTAATTTTTTTTCACGACTAGCCCTTTATGTAGGTTTGGGCCTCATTCTACAGTAATAACACTTTACTTCTAGAGGAGTAAACTGAATAATCATATTATCATGTATATAAAGAAGGCTTTACACAAAATGACCCAATATATGAAGGATTCAGTAAGCATAACATAGTTGCATAATGTGAAGGATTTTTTTTATTTTAGTCACACTGCGATAAATGATCCGCTTTGGGGGTGCTTACAGTGCCTATAAAAAGTATTCAGCCCCCGTTAAAATGGTAGGTTTTCATGAAGTAAAAAATGAAACCTAGATATGACGTCAGAACTTTCTCCATCCTCAATGTGAAATTGCAACGTTTTAAAAATTAATTGAAAAACACTCAGAAACATTTTAGGGCAGAGTAGCAAAAATAAACATTCAATTATCTGGTTGCATAAGTATGTACACCCCTAAACTAATACTTTGTTGAAGCACCTTTTAACTTTATTACACCACTCAGTCTTATTGGGTAAGAGTCTATCACCATGGAACATCTTGAATTAGCAATATTCTCCCACTCTTTCTTCCAAAAACATTGCAAAGCTATCACATTGTGAAGGCATTAACTGTGCACAGCCTGCCTCAGGTCACCCCACAGATTTTTTTATGGATTCAGGTCTGTGCGCTGGCTCGGCCATTCAAAAACATTGACCTTCTTTGGTGAAGCTGTTCCTTTGTTGATTTGGATGTGTGTTTTGCGTCATTGTTGTGCTGAAAGGTGAAATTCCTTTTCATCTTCAGCTTACTAGCAGACAACAAGTGAGATACCATACAGGCTTTGTAAGCCCTTAGAGGACCATGGCTTCAGCAATCAGATGAATCCAAGAAGAAATAAAGAAAAGCCTACAAAATTTGCGGTTATTTGGGGTTACTCAGAATAATTTCATTGATTACAGCTATATGATAATTACTTTTGAACATGAGACTGAATGTGATTGGTTCATTCTGAACACAGCCACATCCCCAATTATAAAAGTGTGTGCATGTGTTATTGTATCTTTACCAACCAGGTTATTGTATCTTTTTTTATTTTTCGTAATTTTCCCCATAATTACACAGAGTGTTTTTCACTTTGTGTAATTTCACATTAAGGGTCGAAAATGGTCTGATATGGTTTACCTTAGTTTCATTTTCTTACTTCACAAAACCCTGCCGTTTTAACAGGGAGTAAATACATTTTATAGGCACTGTGTGTCATCACGATGCAGCTCTTGTATTGAAGAAAAGCGCTCTCCCTTTGCATGATATGGAATGAGATCAGTGTCTTTTATATGAGAGCATTGATAGGATGTTAAACTGAGCAAAACAGACACTCCAAAAATGCAGAATGAAGGGAACCAAGCAAAAACAGCGGTGACGAGAGCACGGAATCTACACTGCATCTTTGAAACGCAGCGCACCGGAGATAAGGTCGCTCGCTTCTTGCAGCCCTGCTCTTCATTCCCTGTTTCCCTCGTGCTTCTCAGTTTACTGCTCGCTTCTGAAAAAGTTTGCTGTTCGTTACAGTATATGGGAATCAAGACAAAGCAAGTGTCATTAACTGTAATTTCAAACAGTAAACTGAGAAGCACACAGGAAGCACAGGAGAACCTGTTAACTGCCCAGCACTACTCTTTGCCAAAAGTCTTAACACAACAAGTGGCAGTCGGTTTGTCAATTCTGAACACGGGTGGTATTAATTACAGACACAATCCATCATGTGTGTGCAAGCATGGCCCGGTGGTCTGTCTCATCTTTCAAAGAGCAACACAGCACATTTGATTCAGCCAGCATCTTCTTAATCCCAGCTTTAATTAGCACTCTCTTAACGGATCGATCCCTCATCACAGCCGATTGTCAGCTTTTGTGAATATGTGACCCTCATCCGTCACTATTGCATCTCTTATTTTATCACTATGATGACTAAAAAGTAAAATGGAAAAGAAACACAGCATTCTGAAGATGATGATGATGATACTGATGTTGTTTTAATTGTGTGTAAATTCTATCCACCCACAACATTTCATTCATTATATGCTGCACTGGAGAATTGATATCCTCTCGAGCCATGTTCTCATTTTTATTGCATTTTAAAGTATGGAGGAACTCCACAGACCAGCATGAAGACAATCAAACCAAACTACCATTGACTACTGTGTGCAACTGAATGCATGGTGGTGTGCTTAGTCGTCTGTTTCAGTGTGGATTGCACCACATAATGGAAATTTGTGGATTCCTGCTACAGTATGTTATGTGGAACTGTAGATCAGTATTGTTAGAGCATTATATGATCCGTGTAATCAAACTGTGTCCAATTTAAGGTGGATCTTAAAAAAAAAAAATCTGGATTTTACCAAGAGAACTTCCACATAAAGGGGCCTTGAGCTGGATTCACAATTTATCCCAAAGCAATTTAACAGTAATGTCTGATTTCCTTAAAGCAGACTCAACAGATCTTAGCAGAGGATGTGACCTAATGGAGTTTACTCAACTGAGTATACGGTAGAAATATGTGGCCCAAGCACTCCAAATGTAAACATACAGACATGTTGTGTGGCTGAAGTCCTCTGAAAGTCATAGATTACTGTTTAGCCATAAATCTTAATTTGAATTCATTATTTCTCGGAGAACAACAGTGCTAATTTATTCCCGCTGATCAGCTTCACAAACGGAATTTTAATTTGCCATGCAGTCTAAAAGAGATGCTGGTTTCCGTCTCTTCTCCCGAATGCGTGTCCGTGTACTTTCCTTCTGAACCCTTGCAGATCAGTTTCATGGCGAGATCATGGAGTCTACTTAAACCCTGCCATAAACCTGTGTTAATCTCCTTCACACACATGCATAGATGCACTGTGCCCTTGCTGAGGCCCAGTTTTTATATTGCTTTTTCTCAGAAGCAGGTATGTCATTCTTTCTTGTTCTCAAAAGGATATGAACATATAGCTAGACACATCCATGCCCTTGACTAATGAACAGCCAGCAGTGTCTGAAAACCCCAAGCTGGCACTGAACTGAACTTGAAGCATGGTTAGCTTTCAACCACCTGTTAATTCACAGATGTGTTTAGAACCTGTTTTAAGCTTACACACTCTCCGATTTCACAATATAAATTTCTTTGTAGTTCAGATCCTCTTTTGAATTGTTTCCCCATCTCTACAACATCCTGCATTTCAAAGTTTTCATTTTCTTCTCTTTGGATGTGTATAAGCAAGATAAACACAGAGAAATTCACGAAAATAATAAATCAAATATTTATTTTTTCTTACTGAATAAGGAGAGATTGTTTCCTAACTATTTCAATTGACTCATGAATTTAAATCTGCACAAAATGAAGACTACATCAGATAATCTGACTGATTTTCTGTTATCTCCTCATAGGAGAGGGTACGGCCATCAAGAGGTATGTACTTTCGTATTCGGCTTAAATTATATTGAAAATATGTCCATTCTTCAGTTTTATCAGTTCACCATGGTTTTTATCAGTGGATGTGGCATGATGAAAAGATTTTGGAGGAAGATATTTACTATGCCAGCGTCAGACTTCGTTGATTTTGTTTAAGGTTTAATATTGCTGACAGTTACATATGTCCATATTTGGCTTGACAACCAAAAAAAAACAAAAAACCTAAATCTAAATTCTTTCAGAAACATACAAATTCTACATTAGTATGCCTTAGTATATACAGACATCTCGTTTAATGCAACGTTTGACTGCTCTTTGCTTTCCATAGCTATTCTTGACCTTTTCTTTATCAGTTCCTCCATGCTTCTAAAGTGTAATATTTCTCCTTTCCTCTTTCGCTTATTTCGGCTCTGATTTCCTCGTGGCTCATCTGTAGCAACAGCAGTTGCTTCGGCCCTCTCTCTTAAGACCAGAGGTACATTCCTCTTATCACATGCATAGAAATATGAACAGTGCTACAATACTTTGAGTTACTTTTGTACTCATTTCCCATGTCCATCAGACAACTCATTTCCTTTAAACTGATGTAAATCTGCACATTCATGCAGTTATCTAATCAGCCAATCATGCAGCAGCAGTGCAATGCAATCATGGCCAAGAGGTTTAGTTAATGTTAAATTAAAGACCAGGAAACATTTTTTCAATCTTCAGCTGTCCAGGTTCAGCGTTTCCTCAGATTCCTGTTCTTGGCAGACAGGAGTGGAAATCAATGAGACGTCCATCCACCTCAGGGTTCGACGTGTTGTCCATCCTGAGATGCTTTTCTGCTCACCGTGGATGTAAAGAATGGTTATTTGAGTTACCGTACCATTCCAGCCCGTCCATTCCCCTCTGACCTCTACCTGTATCTGCATTTACTGTGCCTATTTACTGTGCTGCTGTCATGTGATTGGCTGATTGGATAATTGCATGACTGAGCAGGTGTACAGGTGCGCCTACAGGGCCCTGAGTGTATTTGACACATCTAGAAAGCATAGCTATAATGCTAGTCTATCCCTCTTTGAAGGGAAAGGTGTTAGACATATGCGTGTGCATTTCATTTTCCTGTCTTCCTCCCTGTGCACATGCTGAGTAATGACTTTTCCTCTGGCCACAGGAACTATCTATGGAATCAGGCATCGACCCAGGGCAGGACTATTATACGCAGGATTATTATAATTATGACCACGGGTGAGTGTGTGTTCATCATGCTCTCACACCCCAGCGTGTCTATATACATTTTCATCCCTTTCAGTGTCCCATGCTCCACACGTCCGTCATCTCAACAGTGGCGCTCAAACTGAAGTGCTCCTGGACAACTACTTGGAATACATGAGCCGTAATATTGATAAGCCTGCTTCAGTTTACCCAGGAATTAAAAATCCTGTCGTCTTATCTGAGACACAATGGACTGCCCCTGGCATCTACTTCTACTACAATAGCCAAGCTAATTATTCACCGAGCCATGTACAATGAGACTCGTCCATATGGCTTCTTGCTGAAGAAAGGATAGGGGAGACAAAGATCAAATCAAATGCAATGAATTAAAAAATATTAGCATTTTCCAGAAACTCCCTAAAGGGAATGAAGGCAGATGTGGAATTTCACATCTCTTCAGTTTCTTTTCTTTTTTTTTTTTTTTTAAGTCAGTGCCCTTTATTATTTGATTGTACATTATACTTATGCCACTTTTTTTGGAATACATGTGGAACGGAACAATGAATGAATATATTCATAGTGTCCTTCACGTTACCCCTGAGAAGATTGTTCTCGAAAAAAGTGAATTCACATTGCCCCTATTGGCTAGCAGGCATCAGTACACACAGAAGATCGTGGGTGTTTTTCCAGTGATGTGAAAGTCTCTTCATTAATCTTAGCTGAATTTGATTTCAGTCACCCAGGAGGACTCAAAGCTCTTAATCAGAGCCTGTTGTGCTCTTGCTCAGTAAGTAAGTGGTGGAGTGCCAATTTCAAGTGCGCATTTGCCCTTAACATGACCATAAGGGGAAAGAAAATATATACAAAGGTTTTATTCTAAAAGGAATATCATAACTAACCGTCATAACCAATTACTGTTTGTTGACATGGCTCTTACTCAGCCTTTAGCTGTTTACTTGTTATTGTGCCATGTCGACACATTTGCAATGCAAATGGTACGGTCTGGAGTGTCTAGGGGTGCTGCAGATTCAAAAGTATTGTAATTATTTTATCATGCATCCCCACGGGTATGTTTGTCACTTTGTGTGTGCATACTTTGGTCTGGACCACATGTCCCCACAAGTGAATGACTTTTAGATCGATGGCGAAGTTTAGATTTGGGTGTAGGCATACTGGTAATCAGCTACATTACTAGTTATGTCAATGCACAGTCTTTACATGGATAGTAAGACAGATGTGTTTGTGTGTGTACTGTTTGTCTTTCAGATATGACTTGCCTCAGTATGGCAGTCGCAGGAAGCTGATCTCTCCGGCAGGAACTTATGATGAGTACGGCGAGGTGATTGTAGAGGATGATGGCAGCTATTATTACAGTCCTCATGAATCAGAAGGAGAGGTAGCAGAAAGTTCTATTTATGCATGCTAATATTGTAAGCCACGATATATAAATGACAAATGTGTATTTTCACATAGACAACATTCTGTGTGCATTCAAAATAATAGATGTTTGGACTGTAACAGGTTTCCAGGCAGGCTAAAAGGCTGAGCTTGCCTCAGAGTCAGACTCATCACAGACTTCCAAAATCGTCTCTGGGAGATCAGGTTCCCAGACCAGAGCAGACCCAGTCTGATGCTGCGATCAGTCTCAAAGCAGTGATGAAACTCAACAAATTGCTTGCTTCTGGCAAGGCCTCTGGGCCACCAGTGCATTTCCACCCACCGTGGAAGAAGACTCGAATATTCCCAATGATGGAGAAGGCACAAAGTGTTGAACCCACGAAACCGATCCAAGGTTCTGATAGCTCGGACAGCGGTATGGTCATTGATGGTACCTTCTTTCAGTCGAAAGAAGGAAAATCCATAGGGGAAAAAGTATTCACCAAGCTGCTTCACACTCACAACAAAAGCAAAAACACAGATAGATCGAGCGATGGGAAGACATCGGTTTCCCAGGAAAGCAGTGATTTGGAAAGGGAGCCTTGTGGCTTTGTTAGCAACAGTCAACAAACTGAGAGTGTAAACGTAGGTGCTTTGCAGAACCCCTGTTTAGACAGATGTGCAGTAGCATCCCAATATCCTTATTCAAACCGACACAATATGGCATATATGACCAGCTTTGATTCAGACAAAGAAGAAATTTCAGAGGAGTCAAACAGTGAGAGCAGTTCAGAGACTGAGCAAGATGATTCTGAAAGTGAGTCCAAGACACATACAGAGCACGACTCAGAAACAGAGACTAATACAGAGAGTGAGACCGAGTCGGGGGAAGAGCCAGGCAGTGATAAAGAGTCAGAGGATGAGAATGTTTCAGAGAGTGAGAAAAAGGCAGAGACTGAGGATTTGTCAGAGACACATTGCAAAGTCAATGGCACCCAGGAGTTTGTGAGGTCTGTTTTACAGAGGACGAATGAAACACAGTCTTGTAAACCTCGATTTGCATCCTGTGTAGCCGAGATCAGTTCTGCAGTAGGCTTCTTTACACACGACAACTGTAAAATATCTGAAGGGACCATGCATAGAGGTAAGAATGAAACGAATAAAAAGAGGTCAGAGGAGGAGGAGACCAGGAACAAAGCTAATAAGCCTATAATAGGTCAAGAAAAGGACTTTTCTAAGAGCAGTAAAGACCAGCGCAAGAGCAGCTCATCAGCAGGCAGCACTTATATACAAGGCACCACAGACAAAGGTAATCTCCCACCTATAGATGAAGAAGAGGAAATGACATCTGCAGGATCACTCAGGAGTTGCCTTAGCAACAAATTTCAGCGATCTGCAAGTGGAGCTGAAAGTCCAGAAGACGACATGGAGGATTCAGACAGCGACCATGCTGTTACAGCTGACTAAACTTGTCAGCTATAAGGCTTGCTAAGGCCTTCCCAGTAAGCATGGACGTCTCCTTTTTGTTCTGGTTTGCGTGGCTTGTTAGTGCATCCTTAGTGAAATGATGTGCATTTTCCCCAGAGCCTACGCTCTGCACATTTCTAACTTTCCTAACTGCGTATACTCTTTTCAGTAGTCCTCTTTCTTCATCTCATTATTTACTATGCCCTAAAAAGGTTTTGTTCACTGAGCAGGAATGCCAGCGAGATACAATTGAGCATACTTGTTCTTTAAATAAGTGTATTTATTTATTAAGGATTATCATTCCTCAATCTCAACCTGCTGAACAAAATCTCGTGTTGAGGCTTTCGAAAAAAATTTAATCGAAATCTTTTACATTTCTTGGGGTGACGTTGGTTGTGTATTTTTAAACTTGAACGGATATAAATTTTACACTGTGCACATGTTTCCCGGGTCTGCATGTTTTCCATGAACTGATCACGTTCTGTGCATGTGCCCTTCCTCTGACAGTTTGCTAGAAAGAAAAGAATCAAGCTGGTGGTGGATCGGGAGTACGAGACCAGTTCAACCGGAGATGACAGCGCTCCGGAGTCCCACCGAAACCGTCTGTCCAACGTGAACAGCCACAGTAACATCAACGGCAGTGTGTACTTGGCTCAGAATGGTTCCATCATCCGAACACGGCGAGCTACCCACACCACCAATATCAAATTTAGCTCTCCTGTCCGACTCGGGAAGCACTTCAAAAAACTGGACAAATTGGCTGTGACTCAAGAGGAGAGAGTTCCTCTGAACAGCCCTGGTGCCTTGGGTGCCGCCGCAGGCGAACAGAACATTAACACCAGGCCCTCCACTGGGTCCCTGGCCTCCAGCTCCATAGGACCAGAAAGCATAGCTTGCAAATATAATGTGGCAACAGCCAGATCTGAAATAACACAAAATGTGGACGAGCAAGAGTCCACTGTAGACAACGCAGAGGTGAGGGAAATGTTAGGGTCGCACAGTGATCGCACACAGTCGGACGAGGAAGAACTGTGGATGGGGCCTTGGAATAACCTGCACATACCAATGACAAAACTGTGACATGCCTTGTAATATAATCCTGTACATGTTCATTTGTATTGTCTTAATAAAAGAAAAAAAAATTACACACTGAATTTGCAGCTTTACAATGAAATTGCACTTTTATTACATATTTCATTTTTTTTTTGCTTTCGGGAAAACTCACAAGCGAGCTTGCTTCTCGATTATCCGATTCATGAACAAATAACACACGTGTTCCTGGTCTTCGCTTGTTCGTTTGAAAGATTCTTTCAGTTACCAATACACTGCTGAATTACATGCTTATTTTGGATTATTACTTTTCTATGACACAAGCAGGGTTGTCTCTAGTGGTGTACGGGGACGCAGGGCGCGGCTTTTGTTGCATGACCCAGGCTGAGGACGTTGTGTGTGTGCGTGTGTGTGGTGTGCGCATACAACTACACTTAACCAGTGCACAAATTACAGTATACCAAATGACGTACTGCACACTTCAAAAGTCGGCAGCTGAGCTGGACCTTCCACTCAGATTTAGAGGAGGAACTGGTGTAAATGGTGGGCATGTGGTAAATGTGTGGCTCTGTAATGCAGCCTTAAATGGTAAATTACATTTGGGTGTCTGATATTGATTTGGAAATATGCTGTTTGGGTGCAGGATTGCAAATTGTAACTCCAATCTGTTGTTTTTTTTTTTTTTTTTTTAAGTGAATAAAACACAAATATGAGCGTCAGGGTGAAGATTTGTGTATAGCTCGGCTAAAAGATCCTACACTAATAACATTTATTAGTACTAGAGTTTAAGCCCTAAAAATGACATTACGAGGAAACCTGATTAACGATCAATAAGATCGAAATTTCTCTTATAAACATTGACAGATCTGTGTTTATTAGGTTGCTGCTTTCTGCCACAATATTTTCCTTGCCTCCATGACTACTCGCACTCCTCGTTTTATTAAGTGTCAGAGTAACATTAGTGCTTGACAATCAATGACTAAAAATAGCTATCCGCAGCTCTTACACATTTTTCACACATTTTCTCTGATGTACAGTCAGCATGGGTCTCTGGAAGACTTGCCCCTTTTGCCCACCCTTTGAGACAGCCCTGGGCAGAAGTTTATGTCTCTGTTTGGATTTTTTTTTTTCCTTTGTTCACATTCACCAATGACAGTAACTGGGTTTATTCAGCAATGCACTAATGTACATGAGTTAAAGGTGCAGTTTGTCATTGTTAAGTGCTTAAAAATACCGATGATTCCGATTATTGCCATGCAATGGATCTCACGGTTTCCTAAATTTCAGCCTTTTGTCTGCATTTCTCTGCCTTCAAAAACCCCCAATCCCAGCCTGCAGGGCAACCCATGAGGTATATGTAATTTTTACAAAGGGTTTGAGCTCAGTTGGGATAAAGGTGACGGATTATTTTTCATTGCAAATCACTTTATAGCCAGCAGAAGACTAAAATTTACAAACTGTTCCGTTAAAGGGGCCGGCTTACCCTTGCCAGAATCCTCTCCGCCGAGCGCGTCGGCATTTTTGAGGCGAGCGA
The DNA here is from genome assembly GCA_030068235.1 of Notoglanidium macrostoma. Classification (NCBI taxonomy): domain Eukaryota; kingdom Metazoa; phylum Chordata; class Actinopteri; order Siluriformes; family Auchenoglanididae; genus Notoglanidium; species Notoglanidium macrostoma. The sequence continues at coordinate 3,940,426 of JAQQZR010000006.1, read as the reverse complement.
TATTCCAAACAATCCGGCAACGTCCTAGGCCGTAGATTTTTTTAATTGTAATCTGAAATTGAAGATATTTTGTCGACCGATCCATTCCGTTTTCATACGGTTATTCCGTATGTTATCATCGTGGCCACGACGGGAAGAGGAGATATTTTCAACGCATACTTTGTTCAGAGATTCCACCTATGGCATGCGAATGAAGAAAAAGTTAGAGATGGGTTTCAAAGCCATCATTAACAGCGAATTTGCGGAGGTTTTGCTGCACGGAGAGCTGGCAGGTAGCGATCAAGTGTTTTCAAAAACAAAATCAACACGGCACTGGATTCTGGGAAGAGTGAGCCGGCCTCTTTAATGGTATAGAATTGGATCATACGTGAACCTGGAAATACTTCTATATACTACATGCGATATTCTGCTCATTTTCTTGTCTTGTTTGCTATGACTCAGCTCACGACAAAGCATTTTCTTTTCCTGAGGTCAGAGAGAACAGACACATGAATAAATGTTCCTGGTCAAAATTCTGTGAGTGTTTATTGGCCTTCATTCAAAAGCATACATAAATAAATAAATAACAACAGAGCAGCTGTGCACTTACTCCCCAAAGATTCAGGTACGTAGGAACAAGTTGAAATAAAGGCAGTATTTTTAATACAAAAATAAACCATATAAATATAATATTAATAAATTATACCTTTTTTTTTTAATAAGACATTTTTATATAAATGATTTATATGTTTTATGTACGGTGTTATGTGTTCTACGTAGCAGACATGGCTCTGAGTAGAACCCTTTTGTAAGAAGCAAAAAAGCCTTGATTATCCAAATCCACAGTAGCACAAAGTCAAAAACCAAATGGTTTTGGAAATCATTCCAGAAAGATGCTACATATGTAAATGGTAAATCTATTATATTCTTAAATGGTAGTCAGTATTAAGTCAGGGTCGTGCGCAAAGACATACTAATCTGTTTACTTTTTGACGTAATGCCTATTTTTACCACAAGGTGGTGCCTCTTTCTTTCTTTCTTTCTTTCTTTCTTTCTTTCTTGTGCATTAGTCTTCTGTGAGTTCTGTCTATTGATAAAACATTTCCTAAAAAAAAATACCTAAATGGTGTTAAAGAAAGATGAAATTATTTATATTTGGTAAGAACTCAGGAATTGGTCAGAAACTGGCGCGTGGGTTTTCCAATGCGCTCACGTTATACCAGTGAGGAAATGACTGACATATCAAACCGATGAGAAGAGCGACTCCGAGCTCGACGGGTTAATTACACCTTAAGAGATTACATGGTTACCTTAATAACGTCAATATATGTTTGATCTTCAGCTCACGTTACCAGTGAAATATTTCACAACAAACACGTCCAAAGTAAACAATTAAGTCAATAATTACAAGGTGCCTGATTCGGCGATTACAGGTGTAGGAACATCACGGTTATTTAAAATTCTATAATTAGCCCTCAGATCAGAGAGAAGCTATTCAAAGTGTCCAAATGCACATCCTGGAGCTATTATACAGTGCCAGGGTCAGGGTGTCTTAGCATGTCTACACACCCTTGTGAGGTCCTTGTGAGGACTTTCCACAGACATGATTATTCATACAGCAAATGAATGGCATGGCTACACATTAATCTAACCCTAACCTTAACCTCAGTAACCAAAAGGAAACCTTTAATTCATTTATTTATATATTAAAGTTTTTAATTAAATACAAATGTCAAATGTCCCATCCAAACTATGAGATATTCCTATCCTTGTGGGGACCTTTGGTGATCAGCAAGATATAAACACACACACACACACACACACACTTACCTGAAGCACTCTGGCAGACATCCAAATACATGCAGAACAGCTGTGTTGGCTTCAGGTGAATAATAGGCGTGTGGTTTTGTCTTAAACTCATTTAAACCCACTGGTTTATAGAAAGGCTGTTCAGAGTCATCTAAAAGCATCCACAAGCAATGTTTTGCTCAGCTCAGTGCTTGGATTGCATGTTGTCTAAATTTGACATCACTTTGGATCGTCCTGGAAATGAATTTTTAAAAAGTGCACTTTTTTGGTCAATTTTGTCAACAGAAATTTTGATGTTTTCGTTGATGACCTTTTATTATATAACTAAATTGTAACCACAGAGTAAATGAAAAAATATTTGACAATGATCTCAATGTTCATTATGTTCTGATAAGTAAAGATGAGATGACATAACTGGCTCTGTTAGGGATAGTTAAGCACTCACTGTTATTTGATTTATGAAAGAAGTACATGTAGCAGCTCTTCTTCCACTTCACATGGCCACTTACGGAGCAGGTTACTTGTAACAAGTGTGACGCAAAAACGTCTTGGAGAACAAAAATCTTCATGCAAAAAAATCCTTTACTTATCTAGTATTGGCAGTTACAAATTACAGTTGGTTCATTAGAATTTTGGTCAGAAATCTATCTCCTAACCTAAGCTGACCTAGTTATTTCTATTGATATTTCTACATCAAATGGAAATGGAAAATGGACAAATGGAATGTATTATTATGATATCCATCCATTATCTATACCGCTTTATCCGTCTGGGTCGTGGGGAAGCTGGAGCCAATCCCAGCATCTTGGGGCGAG
>JAQQZR010000006.1:3913470-3927369 GCA_030068235.1 Notoglanidium macrostoma | reverse complement strand
GATGCTGGGATTGGCTCCAGCTTCCCCGCGACCCAGACGGATAAAGCGCTATAGATAATGGATGGATGGATGGATAATATTAATAATAATATACACTCGGCTCTGTGTAAGCAAAGCCCTGTTAATTTGTCATGATCTAATTGTGTCAATGATCTAACTGTAGATCAAACGTCTCTTTAAATTTCACAACAAATGACTCATTTATAATGACTGAATAAAGTGGTTATGTTTCACTGTTTTGAGAAGACTCTTGCGTATGAACCTTGTCCAAAACTCCCTGTCCTGCGTTCTGCACACGCCCGAGACCACACGCTGCTGGAAGCACTGCAGTCTGTGTTTGCCTCCCTGTAGCATGTCTATGCTCTACTTGTGGTTTTCAGTCGTTGTGCTCTGCTACCCCTCAAAAATACTCCAATGTCTTGATCGGCTTTTAATTGGCTCCTGAGCCGGGTGTTGTCCTAGTCCACGGGCTTGTATATTGGACAGCTGATGAAGTGATGATAGCGCTGCAGGATTATGACTGGATCTGTGGAGAATGAGTAATGTGTGGTAAGCTGGTGACGGAAACTTTAAGGGGATTGAAGCTCTTTAGAAATTCAGCTCATAATGGCCCATTACAACTGCACGGTGATCTTATGAAGCTTGCTGCCAATGTTCTACATTTAGTTTTAAATAATTTCAAAAACTCTTTCATTAGCTAGATTCGGTTGGTGGTGTTTTATGTTCTAGATTAAATATGTGTTAAAAAAAAAATCAAGTGTGTTCATTTAGCTGGCTTTAATTAAGTTGCTTTACACAGAGAAATAGAGAGAAAATTAGAGAGAATTTTGCCATTAAGTTGAAGCTAATGATTTACTTTTTTGTCTAAAGTCACCTTGAGAATTATTGCCACTGTTGGAAAATGAGTAAAATTATTGTAGAACAAAATGACACTCAAATTGTCCACTCAAACATTTTGCGAAGATACCAAAATAAATGTATATAAATAATAAAAATACAAAAAAAAAAAAAAGAAATTCTCAAATGCATATGTGACAAAATTACTTACTTGACTTAACAAGAATGAAAGTATTATTTTTCTTCCCTTTTTCTTTAATGGGTGCCAATAATATTGGAACTGGCAGTAATTAATCAGGACATCATTTCCGTCATGATAAAATGATTCCTCTTATGCGTTACACTTTATCTTATGATGTGAATTTCTCGATAGAAATAACATTTATAAAAATGAACTGCATTTCGATCAAATTAAACACTGCGAGGCTATAATACAATACTACAATATGTAAATATACAGTGTTTAATATTAATATAAACCCAAAATGTTTTTTATTTAAAAGCTCCTGAATGAGCTTTTTGACCGGACCATGGCTTAAAGCAGGTCTAGGTTAAACTAGCCTCTAATGTTCAACATCTGCTAATTTACCCAGGTAAGCCTATTATCCAACAGTTGAGATTAGTCTGGCCAGACTGTTGAATGTGCTTCAAGCTGCTTCTTGAATTCCAAACTTCATCTGGAATCCACATAATTCGCTTTTAACTGAGAAGATCCTCTATTTGAAGTCGGTTATTTGTCAACAGGTTTGTTTGGATGAGAAACACCTGTGCTTGAAGAGGAGATTAGGGCGGTTGAAGAGGGCTGTTTTGCTGTGATAAGTACGGCTCTGGAGGAGTCACCTGCGTCCAGTCTCCACTGAGAATGTTAAAGCCAGAATAATTAGAGCGAATGTAGTGGCCATGCAGTTTTCAGGCTCAAGTCTTGCTTCTGACGACACCACATGCGTTTCACGTGTGATCATACAATATCATTACGGAAATACTCTGTGACCAAGGCAGCATGATGACACAGTGGGGAGCACTGCTGCCTCACGGCACCTGGTTCAATCCAAAGCTCATGTTCCCCCGTGTTTCTTCAGGGTTCTCTAGTTTCCTCCGACCTGCCAAAAACATGCCAGTAGGTGGAATGTGACCGCTAAAGGTGTGAATGAGAGTGTGAAGTGTGTCCAACATCAAAGCTAGTGTTCTTGGGACACACTCTGGATCCATCACGACCAAGAAAGAGAATCTGTGATCATGTGTTTAAATATATGTGAAAGTCCATTTTAATATGCGACACCCTTGTAACTGTGATCTCAAGTTAATACATCAATATGTGATCACGTTGTTATTCATCTGAAAATTGAAACCACGGGCCCTGTAAGATGGAAGTGAAAATAAACGAATCATGTGCAACTACATAAAGCACGTGTCCGACATGTGAAAAGTCTAAAACAAATGTGCAAAATATGTGAAACAGCACTTGAAGTGTCAAAAACCTACATATAAATTTCACCTGTTCATTTCATGTAAGGGATTTGATCTAGTCTCTAGACTTGTCGGGTGCATTAATATTTCCATTTACGGGGTGTTTAAATGATTTGGGTTGAGTCTATATTAGAAAAGTGTCTAGACGTGCTTTCTAGCCATAGCAAACCACTACGTTCGCTCACACCACCATTAACAATTTTTAAAACCACTATTTTGGCATGGCTGATTTGTAATTGCTAGCATGCCATGATGGCTGCTCTTACCAAAAGTAAAAATTCCCGCATCTGTATGATGAATATAATAATAGGGCAGTTTTTCTGTGGTCTGTCTAGCCATTATACGTGTTAGTTTATTATAAGAGCGCCATTAAACGAGTTGCTGAATGGGTGATATTCTTAAAGCTGCCGCTTTCTTGCCGCCTGCCATGCATTCTCATTATACTGTACTGAAATAGTCTGCATATTTCAAATGTAACCATGGTTTGCATTATGTGATTTATAAAGTGGCGCCTTTTGAGTGTCAAAGACGTTGAAATTGCAAATGGAAAGTCGTTTCATGACGAATTTCTCAGCATAGTCAACCATGAAATTCTGCAAGCTCTTTCCTCTGTGAACACTTGTTATTTACATGCACATTAAGAATAGACTTAAATAGAATTAAGGCAGCAGTTCCTTTAAAGGATTTGCAATTAAACTGGGAAATGAAATGTAATCAGTAAGAAGTAATAGTCAAAACACAGGATAGAGAATCAGAGAAGATGACTTGGGCATTAATGCAAAAAAAAAAAAAAAGAAAAGAAAAAAAGTGGAAAATATATACAAGAAGAAGTGATTGTTAGGCTTTTTATTTTTTGGGTCTAACACAGAAAGCAGGAACGCAAACAATTCCTCGTGTCACTAATCTTCTCCCTCCATCTTCCTTATGTCACATTTCTGACACGTGAAATGAAACATGGTGTTTTAACAACAAACCCACAATCTCTCTGATAATGTATGACGGAAAGGTGAAAAAGATTGTCTTCCACCAACAACAAATGTGATTGATGGCGCAGTTGTCAGGGATACCATCTGTCATTTTAAAGGACTGAAAATCAAAACAACGTCATGGATTGCTTTATTTGCCACACGCCGGCCTGCGCTGTCAAGCATATAAGCGATTTTTAAGCTGTTGAACCATCATTCATCAGCATACGGTCTTCACTGAATACATGAGCAGCTCTGGAAGATCAGAGGTGTGTAACCTCTTTAAAGCAACATTAAAGGACATCTGTGTTGCCTTTGATTTGTTTTTATGATTTCATTGGTGCCTCTGTGTGAGCGTGTGAGTCTCTCACTGCTGTCAAACAGGATGTGCGCTGATATTGTCTACCGGGTCACGGGAGTTCACCTCTGCTTCACGGTGGATCAGGTTTGACCCTCAGTTGGAGAGGAAGCCGCCAACGCGTGCTCAGGTAACACTGACTGACGTTGCTCTGAGTCAGTCAGTCTGTTTCCCTCTGCACGTTAGTGAGTAGCTCGAACATAAGCGCAGGGTTTGGCCTCTCAGATGGAAGAGGGAGCTGATAGAGATCCTTTGAAGTGCTGTAATGTACACCCACCCCTCCCTCTTCCCTTTTACCTTATTTACGGTATTTGTTTCAAGCACAGTTGAGAAAAAAAAAACTCCACCCCAATCCCCCCACCTTCTCCAAACCCAATCCATTCACATTTAATGTGATACCTTGCAAAAATGCCAGTTCTTCTTTGGAGGAAAGGAATGATCATTCTGTTCCCCGCAAGAGGAAGTATGGTGAAAAAGTCGTTTGCCCCTTTCAAGGCTAATCTGAGCAGCCTTTTTCGGTTTGCCATTACCGACAGGCACCGATGTGCTAAATGTTGTTTGTTTTTAGATAGCGACCGGCTTTGTGAAAGCACGACCTCTCTTTTTGAAGTGCCTCGCTTGCCTTGAGGCTGCTTCCAGGCCTTGTTGGCAGATATAGATAAACCTAACGGACTTGGGGGCATCTGTCCAAAGCCCTTCCCCCAAATTCCCTGCCCCTCCCAAATAACACATATTGTTTGCCTCCTAAACAACTGTGCAAATGAGCAAACACACTGATAGTAATGTGTGGGTAATGGCTTGAATCAGAGCTGCCATTGTTTTGTGCCCTGGTCCTCACACCGTTCCACCGTGGCCTGCGGGACAGCTCAATCCAACACATTTACACCTGACTAAGATCAAAGATTCCTGCCTTTTTTTCTGCGGATGCAATCACTTAGGCAAATGAGATGCTGTGCAAATTCTCCTTTGTGTTGGCTAAGTTGGGCTTTTGTATAGAACAAATGGGGGTGTTATGGGTTCCGGTGAAGGAAAAGCCTCGATCAAAGGGAAGCGACCGGGCCCTATTAAGCCCCAGCAAACTGTACAAGGCACAAAAGAAACGATTGAGAAGAAGGCTAAATTGGCTTTGGGCTTCTCTCGTAGGGAGAAAACGAATGTGACAGAATAGCCGTTTAGAATGGGCATCAGTGAATTGAGTGGTCCTGCGGAATGACATTGTCCCTTTTCTTGCGGAGAAGGGAAATGTGTGTGCAGATACAGGACGTTATCTGCTTTCAACTCTTGCTGACCCACGGAGCACAATGACAGAACGAGGCAATGCTGCTCCTCACTTTGACAAGCATCAAAGCCAACTTCCTGAAGAATTGTTGCATGAAATTGGGAATCAGCAGCTGCCACTAAAAAAATGATGCTATTAAATGTGTGTTATTTACTGGGCGATAGATAAAGCACATCTTTTCTACTCTTTATACTTTGTGTTGTGTCTGAGAGAGAGACCGAGAGAGAGAGAGAGAGAGAGAGAGAGAGAGGATACACTCATATGATTAAACACAACACTGTGGTGACAACTGAAGGACTACTGCTGGTTGCCACATGACTCAACATGGCCCCTAATTCACCCATAGCTACATCACTGTTCGATACTGCTTTAAATATACTCCTTATCGTTGTGCTTATACAGTAGTGAGTATTGGCTAGAAAGCTCATTAGCTAACATTACGCAAAGCTCACTGGCAGAGTTTGTGAAACATTATCCATGTTTTTTTTGTAACTGCATATGAATCTTGACAGAAATTTGACCGTAAGTAAAAATAATAGATAGCTAGCTAGCTAGACAGACAGATAGATAGATATTGTTTAATTTAATTTAACAGAACACATGCACTGTGTTGATTCATTGGTATGAGTTTTCCGTTCCAAAATAAATCAAGTTTATGCCTTGTCCATGATACAAGACATTTATTTAATCAGCGAAATGCCCCAAAACACTTTGGCAATCCAGTCTTGGCAGCGATTCCATCCTGAGTAAAACACTGTCTATTTGTAGAAGAATGGTTCTACCCATATTTGTTCCAAATCCAAGAACATGGAGATGTTGGAGTTTTTGTGAACATGGACGCTTGGCTGTTTATCCCACTTTTAACTTCTTCAAGCCAATAACGCCGACTGCGTGATGACAGTTTGTGTGAAAAATAAGAGGCATGTGTAAGCCTTTTGGCACCAACTGAGGGTGGGCCTTTGAGTCACAGACTAATTTATGTGTCAAAATTCTAACAAATTATGAGGGTGAGTCAAATGAAAACCTTAGAAGTGCGACATAAAGTAGAGAAACGGAGCATTAAATTAGTAGCTGCAGTAGTGAAAATATACTCCTTTGTTCTTTCTTTTCCACTAATGGGAAGGAGATTTAAGTCATCATCATCATCATCACTTTACTTTAAGGCATTGACCAAGCATCAGTATTTTCTTAACAGTGTGAAGTTATCTTACCCATTGACGTAATACACGTCATCTCAAAATTCTAATAGTACTAATAATACCTTCTCGAAAAGCATTGAACACATTAGATATAATTCATAACCCATGATGTCCATAAATGACCTTGTAAAAGTTTGTACATTCCAGATATATTCAGAATAAAGACCATACTGAATGTGATAACTGCACATCAAGATGTCAACATGATGTTTGAGTAAAGCAACCAAAAAAGAGCTTTGTGCGATCATTTGAGTCAATCTCCTGTGCAACTTTGGTTTGGTCAGTGTTTTAGCGTCTTGGGTGTTAGTGTCTTTAGCTTAGCTTTACTTTCTCTCTCCGTCTTGTTTAATTCAGGAATGATTGTGATAAGAGATAAGGTATCTACTGCAAATTTACACTGAAGCCCATTCTTCCATAGTGTTACAGACCAAGACTAGATATCTTTTTTGCTCTATTCGTGCTATTCTACAGCTTTCACACTAAATTCGTGCTTAAGTCTGACTGGAACTAATATGGATAAGAAATGTTCTGTTTATTGTGGTATGTAAAGAACAACTGACTTATGCAAAGAAGCAATTTAGTCATTATAGTATTAAAAACAGTGCTTAGTAATGTAGAAATTGGAGATAACTATACAAACCAAATCATATGATTTGCACTAATATGTTTCTATGGTAACTAGTAGATTAGGTAGATTTGTAATTTAGTCAGAGTTGTTTTAGCTTGGTTTAATCTGACCAGTTTAATTACCAACGGCACTGAGGTGTTCCACGTTATGAACAATCCAGCTGTGTCTTTTCAATGTTATTTAATAACAGCCAAAAATTAAACAAAACTTCAAGAATGACATCAGAATCATTTTTCCTCCAAGCCTGAGAATACGAGAAACCTCATCGCTGAGATATCAAATCAGACAAGATGCGAAAACAAGACTTTCCACAGCATCTTGACATCTATGACGTTGGCGGTCACGTTAGCTACTCGGAGTGTCTGGATCACGTTACGAGTCTGCTATGCTATGCACCCTTCTCTCTCTCTCTTTCTGTCTTCGTTGACATAATTACATTATATTTGCATAGCCTGGGGAGGTGATGAAAGCTTTAACAGATAAGCTAAGATCATGGCTAGGAATTTTACGAGTGTGCTACGACTTTAAACACAGCGACACAGAGCCGGGAACAGGTCACGATGACTGTTAACTCTAAAGCTTTGTTGTTTTTCATATGAATTATCCTGCTAGACCTGTACATGTCCAATTATCACTTGGGAATTGCTTGAAAGAATAAGCAGGAAGGACTTCTGGATAATTACTCTGCATGTTTTTGTTCTTTATAGGAATCTACACACGCTTTAATTCTTTGATTGCCATGATTTCCCATGTAGTGGTCACCTGATGGACATCGATACCTGGCAAGTTTATATATAATATACTAAATATCATGAGATATTCACTGCATGCAAATATACAGAGAAATACATAGAAAAAAGAGTCGGAAAAATACACAAGTATACTGTATATATATATATATACAAAATACTAAGCAGTCAGAGCATAGTGATATTGATATTGTGTCCAGAATGAAACCTTTCCTATCAAGACCAACAAATTTTGAAGCATCTCAAATCCATACCATTTTATTTATACAATATAACAATCATTCTACACAAATGTAACAATTCCATAGATCTTTTTTTTTTTACCTTTGTGTTGGACAGTAGCTAAAATTTATTACTAAATTAACCATATTCTGAAATCATTTGAAGTATTTTCACAACCTGAAAATCTCCAGAAGTTTGTCTACAGTGAAACCGGGCAGAAAATCGGAAATAGAAAAAGAAACAAAGAAAACCATTTTAGTTTTTGTTTACTGAACTTTTAAGGACTAATTTTTCTTCATTCTTGCACCCTTTATCATGCTTTAATTTATGTGACGGACATGAAAATGAGTCACATTCTCCTTTATTAAATTGACTTTCATCCACTGATACATATGACACATTCTCATCATAATGTTGAAAATGTAATTTTGTTATTTGCAGGTGATGTGAGTGTCATAAAACTAACTTCTTTTCAGATACGTTTTTGATGTAGTTCTATTGTCTCTCACTTCCTTTTCTGTGCAGAAATGTTTTTGCATTATATTTTTATTTTGCATATTAGTTTCTCTTCATGCAACTTGATCTCTCTGAATGATTTATAAATGAGAAATATATGGCATTATATTACAAATAAAAATTTAATGATAAGAAAATTATTTTACTTTAAGTGATGTACAATTCAGTGATTTATAGAGAACCCGAATTTACTCCGAACGTCACTACTGAAACACGTCAATACACAAATGTTTCACCGTTTCTGTTGTGACAAGCTGTATTGATTTCCATAGATGCACATAATGAAAATCAATATATTATTTTATAAGACTAGTGACCCGTAGCTATACTTTTTTTAAATTCACATCCAGATGTTCTAAAAACAGGTTTACTTTAAATTATTGAAGAAGATCATCTCACGATGTCTTCCACATGAAGGAAAAGTAATACCATTTCTTTCTTTTTTCTTTTTTTTTTTTACAAGCACATTTCAACCTATTGGTATTTGGGGAAAAGGACGTTCTTCAAAAGTAGACAACTTGCAATAGAAAAGAGCACCTTACATTTTATATTGAACTGTTTAAAACATTTCAGCTGTGTCTGCAACGTGTAAAACCTGAGGTTTATGAGCTCATAAGCTCCTTGTTTTTGGCAGAAATATAAGGGTAGTGCTCTGCACCATTGCTGTAGCATTCAGTCAGTATGATACACCGTCGAGCGCAAAAGTTTGCGTCGCCGGTGGCTTTTGAATGGAAAAAGGCAAAAATGTAGCTGGATGTTACAAAGCAAGGAGCCAACTATTCCAAAGCTGAATCAGAAAGATCTGATATGAATGTCATATAATCAAATTACGCTGTGTTTGAGCCAAGCTGCTTCACTTTCATGTAATACAGCCGTGCTTGCTCTGGCATTGTTAACTGTTCCTCATCGTTTTATTCTACCTGAGGCACCGCGCTGTCCTTTTGACTCGAAAGCCTAAATAAAATAGGCTCATTGTTGCTCTGCTGTTCCCAACCTCTCTATTTGGGTTTCCTCAGACTGGTGTCTGCACTTCCAAGCCTGCCATGCCTTCCACAGCTCATCTCCGTGACGCCTGCCATTATTATCCTGTCTGTAATTTTCCAGCATGGCCGTCAGTCAGCTAGCAAAACCGGTGCGAGCCAATAAAAGTGTGAATGCACAACTCCATGGATGATCTACTTGACCGCAACCTATTTTACACAAACACCGTCAGCGAAGTAGAGCACAGAGCTAGAAAATTATATACACCAGAACCTAATGATTTAAAAAAAAAAAAAAAAAAGGAAGCTATTTGGGCACAAACTAATAGCGCATCCAGCTGACTCGCCAATATATTTCGAAAACAACCGTTTAATCCGGAAGTGGAACTTGATCGAAGCGGACGAAACACGATTTGTCCGCTTCAATTTACTCCGATTAACTAAAAGGACCCAAGTTACAACTGATTCTCCCGAACGACCCGAACACTGATTACTTCGGCGTGAAACATTGTCGTTCTAAAACCTTGTCAGTCTAGAGCATTGTGAAGGCAGACGTTCATTTTCCCCTCAAGTGTAGGGTTGCGCACTCTGTGGCTTCCAGAGAAGGACTCTAATTAGAAATCCTGTTTTTATCATTGTGTCAACGTTTTCACTCCTTTGATGGCAACATCTAAGAGGAGCCCTTGTGATAGGTAACCTCTCACCAGCAATTACAGCCATCTCTAAATTAAAGACACCTATCCTGACGCCCCTGTTTATTCCAGGCTGGTTAGAAAAGTGGAGAAAAGCGTCTCTTGCACCGAATGACTATTTAAGGTTGTGCCGCATTTCCTAAACGTCTGTGTTCCACCTGTATGAGATTAATGAAAATTAAGAAATTAGAGGCTCAGAAATAGGAAACCACTTAAATGGAAGATAGAACTCGTGGAAAAACATCTGGAAGTACAAAAGGCTTAGATAAGAAGACGCGCTATTGGGTAAAAAGCAGCTTGCTGCCTTTAGACTGATATGAAGAAAATGTGCCTCATCTGCTTTCCTCTGTCTTTATTAAGTCATGTGATGCCTTGTTGAACATCTGGATCTCTGACAGATGAAACATAGCAATTGCCTGGGAAAGATTCTTGTCTGTCTCCAAATCTCTACTGTTTAACCATTATTTTCCTTATATAAAGGCACTAAAGTGGCATTTTTGTAAGCAAGACTATGAATTTTTATCATGATATGAAATCATTTCTTACATGCCCTCATGGTGAAACATTCTCCCACGATAAATATTTATCCTGAATTAATGTGTTTGCATCTTTCTAATTAAGTCTCTCAGGAATGAACTATTTGTTGCAAAGTAGCATCGTGCCACAAAGCCGTCGACCGATCTCGACTTCAAAGCGAGGTGGGCCTGCAAACATTCACACTACCCTCTTCTGAAGCTCTTCAACTGCTATTTTATTGTACCCATCACCACAAAAATCAACAAGAAAGAAAAAAAGAGGGAAATCCATGATTTCACTGCAATGCTTGCAGAATAGTTATGACTAAATACCGGAGAAATCCTTTAATAGCCTCTTATCCCCTTAAGCAAAGAACAAATTGAATAGTCCTGGAGCTGCTCCAGAATTCTACAGATGCTTGCTCTGTTGCCCGTAAAGAATTAGCTACCTCACTTGTATGCTTGGAAACTTCCGTGTCTGTTTGCGCAATTGTTATGATTCGGCTTCCATGCACAGATGTTTTTGGTCTCTGAGTTGTTGAACGCGTTCACAAAAGATGAAGGACGGCCTCTCAAACAGCAGCCAAAGCACACGTTACGGGACAATATCGGTGTGTTATATCCTGTGCTTTGAAATGTCTACGCTTTTGCTTTGTCTGCTCTGACGGATCCAAGTAAAGACTTCAAACCCTCAGTTTCCAGTTACTAAGGAGGAACTGCAAAAGGGAGACTCTGCGCTCAAAGAGGACACGGTTCTAAAGGGACAGCATGGTACGAGCGGCGGGAGTTTGTGGTTTTGGGATGTTTGAATATACCAGTTACAAACATACACCTTTACGTTTAGATCCCTTCCCTCTAAAACACACACACACACACACACACGCACATACATACCTTTAAGCACTTTATCAGATGTGGACTATTGTGTGTATCATCGCTAGTGTTTTTATTCTGCATCCTTAAACGTTTAAGACTTAAACGCTCAATGAGTACAGTTACTGCAAAGCTGACATTTTGAAATAACAAGCCCCTTTTTTATATTATATACACTCACCGTCACAGCAAGCTGTTATCCGCCATATGCCCAATTTACATTCTCCCAATGCGATGTGTTGAAAGCAACAGGAAATGTGACTGTGCAACTTTCTATTGCCTATTAATCAAATAGCTTTAAGCCACCTTATTAAGTACATAAACAGAACTGTTTACCATCTGTTACCAACCCTCCCCCCCCTCCCCCGCATATTTATTCCTATGAGTTATTCCCACAGTGCTGCCTTTAGTTTTAATATCAGTTTGAATGAAAGAATGTAACTGGTATTACTCTAGGCGATTATCATTTATCTTTTTATTGGTAATTGTAACAAATATCTGCATCTGAGCAAAACAGAAATTTGTCTTTGCATACTTAGACATGGTCTGAACCATAAATATCATTACACTCTTTATTAAGAATAAAAAATAGACATATATCAGACTCTGTATGATTGGGAAAATCTGTATATACAAAAAGGGGTGATGCATCCTCTGTGTGTTGACAAAAATCAGAGTTAAGTGCCAACTTCCTAATAGTATTTACAATACAGTAATGTACTGCAACCATCAAATGCCAAGTTCCATAGAGAAACATTTATATCTACTCTGCGATGTTGACACACACAACTGGAGATGGAAAGAAATAACAATATAAAAAATATCCCATTGCATATCCATTTCCACGGGTGACGCTTTTCTACGTTCTTTCAGACTGGTCCCGCTTCCCGGAAACATTCAGTAAATAATCCTCGAGTTGACCATCTCAGTGTCTCTGGCATGCATGGAGGCTTCGTGAGGCCTTGCTGTGATCTCCTTTCTGCATCCTGCAGCTCAGACCTTCCCCGCAGTCACACCGCTGGAAGATCTCCAGAGCGTGAGTGCCTTTTCGCTTGTGCTTCGTGCACACCTGGCCCTCTTTCAGCACCGGCTTGCAGATCTTGGACCAAAAGTGGCGGGCACAGCACAGACCCTGGGTGCAGTCTGAAGATCTCAGGCAGCTTTCTCCTTCCAGACCTGAAGCGACACACACAAGTCAGACTTCCTGCTGCAGCCAAAAGAAAAGGCAGATTTTTCATTCTTTTGCTTGTAATTATGAGTTTTACCTTTAAGGTTTTGAGGTGCACCTTGACTTGCTGCTTTGGATTGCTGGAGCACGGTAGCGTTCTCGTCACGCCGAGTAGTGATGGGAACAAGCTCTTCTACTCCTGCTTGGAGAACGAGGTCTGGGTCGTTCGCTTGACACACTCCTGTGGGACGACGACGACGAGAAAAAACAGTGTTATATAAATTAATTTAGGGATGCTATTAGAGTTATCATTGGAGTTGCTGGTAGGCTTCTATACCAGATCACAAGTTGAGATTTTTGTTTGTTTGTGTATCCAAGTGTTAGAATTAAAAGTAGTCATCTTACCGTTGTTACAGTGGTTGCCTGGGCAACACATGGCGTCCCGGATGCAGCGCTTTCGGCGTTTCTTGCACTGAAGGCACGCGCCACGGGAGAGGAAGCAGAACTCCTCGCGGCCACACTCAGAGTCAGCCGTGCACACGAGCGGCTGCACGAAGGGGGGAAAGTAAACATCAACACAAACACAAGCCACAACATCACACAGCGCACCAACCAGAATATACAAACTACAGCTTACCTGAGCTGTATCAATGGCTAAGTTCTGCTCCCCTCTGTCCACTGGTGGTAGCACATCTGGGCTCGCGCTGGCCGCAGCTGGACCGAACTTGATGTCGTTGGAGTTGTGTAAACCAGCGCTCGCGGCTGCACACGTGAGCAGAGTGGTGAGGCACAAGGCGGAAAACGCCGCGAGAGACATCCTTCAAAGAAAAAAAGCAACAGGCTCCGTGCAGTAAGCTGGCTGTTCCTCGCTCGAGCTCTCCAAAGGCTTTCTGCTGCTGTTTTGCGTGCCGGTCTGCAGCTCGTGACGCTTCATTTATACCCCAGGCTCGCTGTTTGCGTTCCCCGCCCCTCGCCGTAAGTCACAAAGGAGGAGGAGGAGGTGGGGATGAAATTTCAAAAGCACCGCTGCCGGTGTGTTTGGTGTATGTGTGTGTTGGTGTGTTTGGCAGGGTAGGGCGCGCGCATTGTGGCCCTCTAAAGCCTAGCGCTGTTTTGTTTGCCGAGCTCCCTCAGATCAAACGTAGCGCGCGGCGCTCTGTTAGCCGAGCTGTTATCCCTGCTTTAACTGGAATTAACGCGATGTGTATTGGAGGAGCATTCTAATCAGCCGGGATTACTGGGGAAGTTAGACGCATTTTTATGCTCCCTTTATGTTTTAAAAGTACTAGAATGCGTTAATAACCTACCTCACTTGCAGTTACTGCGTGACCACACTGGCTCTAATGTTCCTCTCACTTAACTGTTTAAGTAAATAGTTTAACACACACACACACACACACACACACACACACACACACACACACACACACACACACACACACACACACACA
>JAQQZR010000006.1:3889926-3913020 GCA_030068235.1 Notoglanidium macrostoma | reverse complement strand
TTCCTCTCACTTATCTGTTTAATTATATATTTTAACACACACACACACACACACACACACACACACACACACACACACACACACACACACAGTATATATATATATATATATATATACACACACACACACACCATGCATTTAGACTATGGAGATTATTATTTATACACAACCTGAAAATGCTGAAATAAAATGTCATGACACAATAAGACACTCTTTTCTGCTTCTCCTTCCATTAGCTACATTGCAATCGAGGGACTTTGAAATGCAGTCGATAAAACACAAGTAAGCAAAGATCAAAGGCGGAATGCAAATGAGAAGGCGGGGAAAGTTTACCGAATTAATTATCATTCAGTCTGCGCGCGCGAGTAAATAGTGGCTGATTAACACTAAGGTAAGTAAGTAAGTGGTCCTGGCCTTGTGAAGCTCAACTCTACAGACAAGAGGGCTGGCATTTATTTAAACTGTTTGTGTTATCTTAAAAGGAAGGGAGATGAATAAGAAAAGCTGTGTAAAGCTAATTGTGAAGCTTTGGAAATGTAATAAACGTTTAACTATACTGGCCTAGATATGTATTATTTGAAATGATTTCATGGAATAACAAGGCTTGCTTCATGATTGGATAGTGCGCCAGGTTCATAGGCTTTACATACACTATAAAGCCAGAAGTTTGCGATCATCACAGCCATGTGCTTGTTGAACATCCCATTCCAGATTCAGTCTGTCTTTGCTGTTGCTGTTATAATAACTTCCGCTCTTCTGGGAAGGCTTTCAACTACATTGTGAAGCATGAGCACTGTGCAGATTTGTGTTCATTCGGCTACAAGCAGTAGTGAGGACAGGCAGTGATGTTGGGTGAGGAGGCCTGGGGTTCGATCAGCGTTTCAGGGATCTGTGCAGGACACTCGAGGTCTTCCAGTTCTTAGTCCCTTTGAAAGGAAGTTGTAATGCTAGAGCACACAAAGACATTCTATACAATTATGCGCTGAAGGTTACAGGCATGATGGTCAGGTGTGCACAAACTTTTGTCCATATAGTGTACCATACATTTTGTATTCTTGTCCTACTGACACTACTACCGTCATATTTCTATTTATTGATCTACATCTCACACATGCTGCTGTAAAACTTGAATTTCCCCATGTCAAACTAATAAAAGTTTATCTTATCTTTATCTTATCTAATTCAGCCCAGTAATGTTGGTGGCATGATATCCTATTTGGGAAGTCTCTGGACGAGACACTTCTTCATTAAGGATTTAACAATTTCACAATGACTGTGTGCTGAATACTGTAGGATGACCGTCCACGAGAACCTCTTTGATGCGGCTGACACAGAGGTCACTCATAACCGCCGACTGCAGGACAAACGCTCAATACACTTCATTAGGCGCGAATTGGCAGCTTTTCGTCCTCACGCTCTATGGGCTTTGTTTTAATTGGACAGCACAAAGCTTGGTGTAAAATGGAGGTTGTGGAAAGTGCTCTTTGATGAACGCACACATCAAACAAACCCCTGAGCGCTCAGTCTTAATCTGGCTTTATCTAAAACACCCTTATCACAAAAGGCCACTTTTAGCAGCTTTCCTTCTGTGCTCAGAGTTATTGTTAATTGTGTAACACCAAATTCTGACTTCCAATTCACAGACGTAGCTCAGGGTAGTTTGTCTACATCAGTCAAGAAACAATAAATGCTCTGCCCACAATGTCTCTGTAGCATAAATGCCAACCAGTTCTCTTCACAAACTGAGAAAAAGTAGATAAAGTTTAAGTTTTGTGAACGAGCAGGTCTATAATGCTTAAACGCCACGCATCTCCATTTGATATAGACATATAATAAATGAGAAATAAAAAAAAAATAGGGTTACAGAATTAATTAGTCAGAATTTATGAGTGCACCGTGACTTTTCAGGGCAAGTAGCTAATGCTTGAAAAAAGGTAACTAGAAGTCATCTAATCATGCCACAGACATTTTAATATTCATTGCATCATTGTGATCATTTGTATGTCAAAATGTATTCCATGAATTAGGAACATATGTGTTTTAGTGAATTAAGAATTTAGAATTAGTGTCTGAAGACACTTAAAAAATAGAATAGAGTTTTATCAGAATAGTAAATGATAGATTATAACTTCCTGGTAATGGCACCATGGATTTTTTTTATATATTTACAAAGTACTAAAATTTCAATCACACAAAATGAAGCAATGGCAAGGAATTGGGAAGTAGACACAAAGGAAACAGTTATGGATAGAATAAACTGGTGGAATAACTATGGCTGAATGGGCAATCAATAACAGCTTCTGAAAAAGTCGCTAGATTTGATGTTAGATTCTTTTTTTGAAATGCAGTCTAAAAATCTGCCAAAAACACTTGGCAACACCGCCTGCATGGCTGAATGTGGCCGATTGAACAGATTTCTTGCAGGGACGATGTTCAACTGGCATCATTGTGGTGAAAAGACAAGTTTTCACTCACTGGGTGAACAGGCTACACATCCAAGCCTATGGGGTGTGTTCATTCTCAGATGGATGACTTTGAGGAGCAGCGATGGTCTTCTTGTAGCCCTGGAAATTGTTATTCATCAATCCATCCGTTATCTATACCGCTTATCTCTCAGGGTCGTGGGGAAGCCGGAGCCAATTCCAGCTGACTACAGGTGAGAGGCTGGGTACACACTGGGCAGGTTGCCAAAACTGGAGGAAACGAGTGTAGACAAGGAGTAAACTCCACACAGAAAGACCACAGTCGGCCATCAGGTTCGAACCTTTTACACTCGTGAAGCTCAGCTCTGTAGACTTTGCCAGATGGACAAACTTTATTCAAACTAGAACTGTGTGAATTCATCTTGGCAGGAAAGTAAAGGCAAGAGACCAACACATTTGACAATTTAAACGGACTCTTTAATTGGTGTTTGAACTCTTCAGGAAGGCGGATGGAGCATCTAACCACCGTTCTCATGCTGTTCAGAACCACATGCCATCATCGGAAATAGCATGTCAAAATATTTGGTACGCTAATACACGTTTTTGGATGAAGCCCTTCCTTGTCTTCTGTGTTAGTTCTGTTTTTAGGAACTTGATGCACGTGTTCTCAGTCTGAGCAGGGAGGCTGAAACGTTCTCTCTGATGAAGCTCCAGGACCAGTAACTTTGCTGACATGAAGGCTGATGGAGATTCTCCATTTTTGGAGTTCTGTGCAGATTGGCCCTCTCGCTGCTCTAATGGACCCCAGAAGTTCTGCTTAATATAAACTGACTGGCGAACCACAGTTTAGACACTGAAATAACTCAAGTATTTAATGCACCAAATGTAGAATAGATTTTCTTTAAAAGAATACTGGGGTTTACACAGAACTGGAATATAATGATCACTCAAGCACTTGTTTATCATTTTCAAGCATTTTACAGAATTGATTAAATCATTAACTTGGCTAAATGTGTAATACCTCCAGGAATGGTACTGGTCCTAATAGATTATTTCTTTCATACCTGTAAGATATGTGACTGACACTTCAATGGGGGTCAATGATGTCATCTGCACCTCCAGTAATTATGCCTTTTGATGTCTATGAGACCGTGCCTTTTAGGGAATGTGTTGGAGAGGGCAGGGAAGATAGCTGTTTACAAATCATTATCACCAACTGATATGAGTCAGTCCTTCGTCAGGGTTAAGCCAAAGCTCAGCGTTCTCCGTGAGGTCGCTATGAGTTTATAACCAAGTGGAATTGGTTGAAGACGTGATCATGGAGCAGCAGTACATAATTGATAAATGGAACAGTGGTAAACTTGGCATTAAGACTACAAGGTCGTATGTTTGATGCTTTTATTGTAAGAAAAAGGCATATAAATTGCTGAACCATAAAAAAGCCACAAACGAGTAAGGAGTACATATTTGAGGTGTTCACCTAGTCATGCAGCATCAGTACCAACGTAGGGTCTATATTCAATGCCATTGAAGTAAGGCACTTCCAATAATGCCAGAAAAAAACGATAAGCACAAACTGTCCATCATGAAGTTTTGGACACAAGGTGCACAAAAGAGATCCAACAAATTCTACAAAGTACCATACAGATAAAACATATTCCAAACAAATTAAATAACAGAGCCAGCTTTACTCTGACAATATTTTTTTTTTCTACAAGTATCACAAAATATCAGCACTGAATATGTACATAAATATTTACCTCTGGTCCTACAATAAATAAAAATCCTTAATTTGTTTTCCAGCACAGTAGTTTGTTTTCAAGCTATTGTCAGCCTTCAGGCAGTCGTCTAGCCATTGATGATCGGATGAATATGGTTTTGTAGTAGGCGTGGCCAGCGATAATGACGCGCGGATCATATAGCAGCATGCTCACGAGAACGGTTTGCTGATTGTTTCCCTTTCTCTTCATGCACGCGTCGCATCAGGCGGCTTGTGTTTGTCACAGACTGCCCTCTGGTGGTGTAAACATGTAGACACTGACCCTTGCCTAAGACACATTCAGTATAAGAAAATGGGTGGATGGATTGATGGATGGAGATTTAGCATTTGTTTTTTGTTTGTTCATAAAGAGATGTGAGCTTTTAAGCAAAACAGGCTAACTGCTATGAATATTCATCCGAATACAGGCATGGAGGAAAAGCATTAAAGAGGCATGGCGCTGTAAAGAAATCTGCCCTTGCAAAATTTTTACTGTATAAAGACATATAGAGTGTGAGACTTTCCAAATATATAATAACCATATATACACCCATGACATACTACTACACTGGTTATGAAACTAAAGTTCAGAGAAGCAAGTGAGCATGGAATTTTAACAGCAGGTCGAAAACACACGGTCCAATCCTGTCATTAAGTGTAACTCATGCTCTGTCCAATCAGTTAGAGGCAAAGAGAACAGAAATGTAAGGGTCTATGAATGGATAGGAACAGCACGAGGAATAATGGGATGTGATAAAGCTATCAGAGAGTGTCTTCAAAACTCAGCACGCAGAACAATGGGCTTGTATGTTTATGGATCTGGGGCATCCCAATGGAGACAGCATTGGGGAAGGCATCATGGTGACCCAGAGCTGGACTTTTCTCCCTCTTTTTTTTTTTTTTTTTTTTAATTTTTTTTAAGTTTGCCACCTTGAGCAACAGTCATTCAAAACAACCATGTCCTGAAGATCGTGACTGACAGTCAGACAAGCCGTTAGGATCAGAAATCTGTGTCCCAGCCCGAGTTGTCGTCGGGTGGCGGGTCCTCGTTGTCCTCGGGGAAACTGTCAAAGTTACTAGTGTCGGTGGCTGATGACACCTGAGGGAGAAAAGCACAAGTCTAATAAGAATTTGGAAGTAAATTCCAAAGTATAATTGTGTGTTGCATCCATCCATCCATCATTATTAGAAGCTACAGAGGATACTTACTTCAGGGATAATAGGAGGGGTGAGCGTCCCTTTGCGCAACCCTTCCCAGTTAAAGCCTTCAAACCATCTGTGGTTAGGAGATAAGAGATCAAGGATAATGTGAGACTTAGGTCTAACTCGAAGGCTATTATTAGTACACACCGTACCATTTTTCATACTACTTACTTGTGCTTTTGGATGTCCTTCACTCCATTTTTCAAGTTTCCTAGTCTCTCAGATGGATTGTCCCTGTATAAAACATGAAATAATGTGGAAACGAAATAAAACGCCTTATTTGGTAGGATCATAGAAGTTGCGTGACTACTAATTTTCATAAGGACCTCACTATTTGAGATTTTCATTTATGCAGCAAAGAAGGTGTCAAACTATACCCAAGCTCCAAATGACAAATCCAGCTTCAATGCTTTTCAGACTACAGCGTTAATGAAGTAAATAAAACACTGCAATAAATGTGCAAAATAATAAATCTGGGTATCATGTTACACTATTTAAAGACAGAGAAATGATTAAAGGTCCAGTATGTTGGATTCAACCACCTGAATGCCCCTAAAACAAAGCCACTAGTGGCTCAGCTGAAATCATTTATTCTGGAACTGATGGATGAAGGACACAATGGCTACAGCAGCATCTGGGAGGTTTTTCTTTCATAAGACAAGACAAATCTGGATCGGCCTCCCTGAGCTAGCATGCGTCGCTGATCTGATTGGACTGGGATTGTAGAGTGATGTGCAACCCGTGGCTCCAAAATTGTTCTTTTGCACAGCGCTGGTCATAATGGAATTCATTTTGTCACAGTGCAGGGATTTTATTTCAATTTTATTTAGCCTTAAAAGACAACAAAAATCACAGTGGGAGACTCCTTCAGGAGCGGAAAAACCAGTCTTGCGCAGACTTCTCCACTTCATTCAAAGTGATATAAAAATATTAGAAACCAACTAAAAGGGATTTTCTCAGTGCAGTCTTGTGCAGTTGAGTGTAAAATCTCAGAGTACATTTATCCTGCTTTCTTTACCGACATCCCCAAAGCGATGACTACTGAATGTATTAGTTAACTAGTCAACTAGTCTATGCAATCCCTACTCTTAACACAGTATATAGACAGCAGAACACTTTAATAAAAGCATACCTGCATAGTTTCTTTATTAGATTGGCAGCATTTTTGGTGATCTTCTTTGGAAATTCAATCATATCGATACCTCTTAAGATTATATTGTATGTCTTCATTGGATCTGGCCCTGAGAACGGTGGGCTGCAAAATGGCATGACAAAGTTTTGTACTTTAAAACCCTTTTCATCTAACGAATATCAATTTTTTTCTAAATTTCACTTCAACGACTCATGATAAGCTGTCAATGTATTTACCTGCCAGTCAGGAGTTCATACATGAGGATACCGAGTGACCAGTAATCTGCTGAGATGTCATGACCTTTGTTGAGAATAATTTCCGGCGCTACATATTCCGGTGTTCCACAGAAAGTCCATGTCTTCTTCCCGAATCCAATCTTTTTGGCAAAACCAAAGTCCACCTGCAATGAAACCAAATGAAGTGATCAGCTTCCTTCATCATCGTTCAGATCCATCATAATTCTATTTAGTGTAGGATCATATAAGAGTCAGAGATGGCAGCTCACCAGCTTGGCGTAGCCTCTGTGATCTAGGATGAGGTTTTCTGGCTTGAGATCTCGGTAAATTATCCCTTTGGAATGCAAATAAGCGAAGGCTTCCACTACACAGGCTGTGTAAAAACGTGTTGTTGAATCTTCAAAAGATCCTCTGTTGCGTGATAAGGTGAAAATGTCAGAATCTGGCCATTTGGAGTAACACACGTTTTGTAGGAATGCAGTCAGATGGTTACCTGTCTCTCAGAATGGTCCATAGTTCTCCTCCCAAACAGGCTTCCATCAGCATATACAAGTATTTGCTGTCTTTAAATGTCCTGTATAATCTGAATGGGCAAAATGTACAAGGAATTAAATGAGAATTAGAGAGCAGTAGAAGGTCACATTTTTCATACTGTTCTCACCTAATGCAAAGAATCTGAATGGTGTAAGAAATAAGGGTTTGCTTGGAATTAAGGATTATCCACTACCTCACTATGAAGTCTGAATGAGCCTCCTGCATGATGTGTTTCTCGGAGCGGATGTGCTCCTGTTGCCGCGTGTCCACAATGTGGCGCTTTTTCAGAATCTTCATGGCAAACGTTTTGGTCTCCTCACTTTTGAGCTGCACCTGTACGGAAAAGCAATAAACGGGGACGGGGGACCAGGACGAGTGCATGAGCTCTTGTTGAAAGTCAGTTTGCAAAACTTACACATCACCAATAGGCTATGTGATTGATTAAAAATAATAATAATAATAATAAATAAATAAATTAGTTAAAACTAATAAAAAAATGATAGAAATCTGTCAGCAGCCAGGAAAAAAATATATTTAAATTACTCTTCAATTTATAATTTTGCAGTTATTTTGTTTTTCAACTTTCAATTATTATTGTTATTATTATTATCATCTTAATGCTTTTTCTACAAGAAGGAATTGGTAGCCATGTTCTATACGTAGATGATGTAATCTATCTAACAAAACAGTGACTTCCCGTCATGATATCTTTAAACGATGTTGACTTTGACACATGTAGTATGGGGTAATACAGAAATCATTAAATTTCATGCTCGTCAGCAGCAGCCTGCTGGGCAAAACGAAATGTTCGACAGCAACATGACTTTCGCCGACTTAATTTAAGATGTCATGTTTCATCTGGACTGAGGACCATACATATAGCAGTCTCATGTGGTGCTCTTTTTTTGAGGCTACCATTTCTAATCATAGTCCTAGTTTTGGAAACCTGAATACAGACTGAGAGAGTGCATAGATTTTTCACATAGCGTATCGGACACGTCAGGGCTCATTTGATCACTGCGCAGAAGATATACATATATGTCTGGCAAATGGCCACTTGTTTTGACCGTAGAGCTACGGGGACTAAAATAGGCCTGGTACACAGGGATTCCTCTTTAGGCCAGACTGCTGGGCTTTTCCTTTTCCTTACGACACCGCAAAAGGAATCTGCAGGTCTGCATTGCGACATGCTCCCTGTCTTGCTCAAACCCAACCATCCCGACCTCCCTTTATATACATATACAAGAGAACCTTTTAAAAAGGTTTACACATACACACACACACACATTATATATATATATATATAGAGTGCAGATTGTACTGCAGGAAATTCCTGGCACTCTCACAATTAATATTTGATGAAGTCTCCTTAGAGAGAATAACAGCACAGAGAAGCATCCAGGAATATCTGATGTTTATCTTTCATGCAGAACATTTAATGCTCCTATATTTTCAATATATTTCATGGTAACTACTGTCTGTAATTCAGACAACGGGTAGCCATTGTTTTTGTATTTCTGTGTCGCTTTGTTTTTCGGATTTTCTTCAAATTCTATCTACAGCCAAGTCTTAACCATGGCAACCACATTTTAAACAATATAAAAATTATAATATAAAAATATAAAAATTACAATGCCATTCATTTCCTAAGAGTTCCTGGACCTTTAAATGAGCCACAAAGCATTACCTGATTGTCTGTGCTTTTCCTCATGTTGATAGATGATTTTAGGGATTTTATCAGCGTGTAACATCATACTTATAACCCGGTATATCATAAAGTGGTCGGCAACAATATAGTTAACAGGAATTTTAAAATCAACAGAACTTTTTCAAGGATGACAATTGATTTGTAATTATTTACATTATTTCTTAGGGGGTGGCAATACTTTTGTCATACATGTTTTGACAAATTAAAATACCATTACCATACCGTGTCATAGTTAACTTTTATAACTGAGTAAAAAAGCTTGACGTTTATTTTATTCAAGAATCTTTGCGCATTTTCACAAAGAGGTTTTTTTTTATATTTATTCATTTTAAAAACGAAACAGTGAGAGTCCTTGAGTCACATGTGAGACTCATTAACACTGTTCTATACTAGTACTGGAAAGTTACCCTGAATAGAGCTGTAATATTCCTAGACCTGACCTGTGCAGCATGCAGAAGACCTGCATATCTCTGCTGCAGTCCATCGTAAAATAACACAGACTCACATATTTATCTGTACTAAAGTATATAGGAGTAAGTTACTTGTTTCTAGAACATTTAATTACAATGGATGAGTTAATGATAAATAAGTGGTGTTAAACATCCAGTAAATATGAAACGCATCATTACAGAAATCAAATTTATAAATAAGAAGAATTGCAGCTTTCTGGCCTACCAGCTCGACTCGTCCGAATCCTCCCACCCCTAAGGTGTCGATGATGTTGAAGTCCACCAGCTTCAGGTTGGAGAAGAAGGCGTTTTCTGCCTCGTATCTGCATTTTTTAAAGTGAAAAAAGGGGAACTTCTTAGAGGTCTGAATCGAGTATGTGACAGGGAATGTGAGTGGAGCAGGAACGGAGGCAGGCAAACTGTTGAGTCGTCCTCTTGCTCTCCGCTCCCGCACTGGAACAGGAAGAAGGTCACGCATTCTGCCTTCCTCTTGGTCCAGCCAAAAGATAATATGAGAATAATATAGAACAGAATCGAGTGGATCCCTCACAAAAGGCAAAGCACTACGGCTACGTCGATCTTACAGATCTTGCTTGGCGAAACCACCTGATTCTTCGGTTTATGAGAACGTCCGGCAGAGAGTTAGCGACAGCCCGAGCTCAAACGTCGAGTTGAGGCGCCATTTGCAGTTTACATTTTGAGTGTTACACAGCAGTGTTGCCTGTGTGTGGAGAAAGAAAGCCTTGTCCAGATCCCTGAAGTCTCCCTGCATCAAGCTCAGCCTCTGATCACTAAAAATCTCTCCAAATCAGCAAACACCAGTTATCAGAGTGATTCAAAAGCCAGTCAAATGAGCAAATTCGGAGAACTGGAGAGGAACAAAAGGTAGACCAGATCTAAAGCAGTGATAGAAATGTTCTTCCTCGAGTCAGTATCACTGAACAGGGCAGTCAGAGCCCTCTCACTGGTACAGCAAGCGAATAGTGAGACCAACGCAGTCCTTATGCTTAAAGGTCAGTCAGCATGCCAAAACACTGTCCAAGTGTGTCCCCCTATGAGCAGCAGCCTCCACCGGTTCTCTTTCTGATGATCCCTGGAGTATTTTTAGCCTGTGAACATGGGTCAAGGTTAGCCCAGTTAGCATGCGTTCTATACCTCTGCCCTTTTGCAAACAACTACTGTCAATCAGCACTTAATGATCATTTTCCACCTGAGTGGAAACACGGGACTAGTGTCTTTGTCTACACTGCTCTCTTGAATACATGTAGTCCAAATAACTCTTTCTGGGTATAACAGCTGTACTATGGTGCTGTTATCTAAACCAGCATGTGAATGAATATGAATATATTATTCGGATCACAGGCACGAACACGAAGGACACAAGCATGTAGCGCACAACACAAACACACACTATCTTCATTAACGTGAATGTGTACTAACTGCCTGGTCAAATGTGGCGTGGGTTAAATTACGCGACTATTTAGGTCATAGTTTGGGAAACTGAGGAAATTTGTTAGGAAATATCGTAACGAGACATATTATGAACTTCAGAGCCAGAATTCACAGACAGATCTGTATTTAATTTGGATGTAACCCTTTCAGGAGCCGAAAACCGTGTCTTCGAGTCAAATCGAACGTGCCCCCGCCTTACATGTTTATACAGTGCAGAAATACGGTTCAAACATTGCCTGAATCTGCAGAGTCTGCCCTTTCGATTCCGTCATCCATCATCACGGGCTCGTACAGGACTCACACGGAGTTATGAGGCAAAGAAGGCCTTCAGTTCAGGGCAGCGAAGTTCAGCTCATTCAGTCGACAATCACATAATTATGTCGAATGGATGAAAAGCCACTGATGAGGATTGTGCTTACAAACAAAGGTTAACCATCAAGTCCATGTTTGTAGAAATGAGTGTGAGTAAAGCAGAAGTAGTGACGTGTGAGTAAGTAAACGCATTTTGCTTGTATGATATCAGCTCACGTGAGGAGCGCTATTAATTCCACCACTCCTGTCTAATAGTTTGAGATATGTTGAGAACCGCAATATGTCAGACTGAAATCTACAGAATGACCTTCTAGGGTGATATTAAATTATAACTATAACTATTAATCAATATTATTAATATAAATATATGACATCGTCCATTTACAGTCCACAAAGTGTTTTTTTTTTTAAATACAGATGAAATCAGAAGAGCTTCTTAATCAGAGACATTAATTATCCCAATGACTAATCTTTTATCGGATAACGGATGGATGGATATTCATTTCTTTATTAATTAGTCAAACGCAGTATATTTATATGCAGTGATATGCTTAAGCATAATAAAAGTTTAGACAATTATTAGGTTAAATATTTAACAGCACATGCCTAGTAAGCATTTTGCCAACTAATTATACCTTTGTAATTAGGCTTGCCTTTGAATAAAATGCTCAAGGTGCTAATAAAGAATGAAAGCTAACAGGACACGGGTAGTAATTTATTTATTTTTTAATTTTAGTGAAAAGTGTTCCCTTAGGTCTGGACTGCTCAGAGTGGTTGGGAAGGAGTGTGTAAAAGCATCTCCTGTGTTATTTCCGAGGCGTGAAAACACCTCAGGGAACCCCGGTGTTATCAGACCTCAGAAAACAGTGTCAGCAAAATGCTTCTTATGATGTGTATGCTGTTCATGCGCTGCATTTATTGATACAGTTTTAGAAAGGTGACAAATAATTCCTTATGCACATCACTCCTCGTGCGCTTCTTTACCGGGTTGTTTCCCGTCTCCATGGCTACGGCCACGGTGTCAGATTGCATGGGGAATCTCTGAAGTCGGGAAGAGGAGCCACCGTCATATGCTCCACTTTGTAAATGGATGACAGCTGATATGTAAGACAAGGCTGTGAGCAGAGCTCTGATACTGATTTTCCACTGAGCTGGCAGACTGAATGCCTAGCAGCTTGGAATAAACAAGTACAAGTTCATCACGCTGAGTGAAAGGTGTACCTGTTTACTAATTGGAACATTTGGAGGAGCGTTACACTGCTCACGCCACTCAACAGCAGTGCGCTCTTCATAACAGCGTTAATATGTTTATTAGTATGAAATGCAGTAGATTTTGAAGATGTTGATGAGGGTGATGTCATATTCATTTCAGATTGCATACAGATCCCAAGCACCTCTCCACCTCTGCTGGTTTAAGCACAGCTGTCAGGGTTCTTTTTATTTTTAAACGATTGCCTGGATCCCTGCACGACCTTTAGCCTTACAGAGATCGAGAACTGAGAGCCACCGCACAAAGCTGTCACGTCCCGGTGTACCAACATGGCCATTTTTCAATATTTCCACCTCTGAGGACGCAGCTGTAAAAATAAGCCATCAGTCCGGAATCCAACTTGGACGAGTTTCATCAGGTTAGGTAAAGCTCGTCCAGGCGTGGGGCTTGACCTCATGTTTGGAAACGATCATATGCAAGGTAAGCCCTCTTGCCCTGAGAAGGATGGCCTAATCCTTAGTCACCACATGCTGGCTTGGGATTTTGTTTTCAGAATAAAGTGAGCCGTAAGTGTAGTACATGAACGCTTGGTCAGCTTATCCTTCAAACCATGGACATGTTCTCTTTATAGAAGAACGCATCAAATTTATTGGAATAGGCATTATTATTATTTTAATTTGGCCAAACAGCAAACAACATTCGATTGAGTCTCGAGGTTTGACTGAAGTGAACCATCACAGCCATCTGTGCTTGTTGAACATCTCATTCCGGATTCAGTCACCTCTTTGCCGTTAGAATAGCCTCCATTCTTCTGGGAAGGCTTCCCACTAGATGTTGGAATGTAATTGTTGGGATTTGTGCTTATCCAGCCACAACAGCATTAGTGAGAGGTACTGATGTTGGGTGAGGAGGTTTGGGGCGCAGTTGTTTTCCACCACGAAAGACAGAGGACGTTGTGCTTTGTGGTTTCTTGCTAACATGACAAGCTTTTTATTCATCCATCCATCTAGAGTGGTGCTTGAAAGTTTGTGAACCCTTTAGAATATTCTATATTTCCACATAAATACGACCTATAAATAGGATCAGATTTTTCCACAACCCCAAACAAAATATTACACTTGGTCATTTATTTACTGCGGAAAATGATCCATAATGTTAAATATCTGTGATTGGCAAAAGTATGTGAACCTTCTGGATTAAGAGTTGATTTGATATTTTAGGTCATATTTATGCAGAAATAAAGGGTTCACAAACTTTCAAGCACCATTGTATTTATCCTTTCTAAGGGAAACCCTTCAGGTTTTCTTCTTTATATAACTTTTTGAACGGGCTGTCATGTATAGAGAGCGATTAAACTGATTTTATTAGAGCATGAAAAGTCAAGCATAAAAATAACCGGCTTACCGAACTGTCTTTCAAGATAAGTGCTTATGTAAGACTAACAAGGATTTAAAGAACTATTGCTGTTTCTGAGTGAATACATACTTACATCTTACATTCGCTACCTGTATGGGCAACTTAAGTATTCAGGGAACATAAAACGTTGAACAAACATGTCTTTAAAAGCACCCACTGCACATGACCTCATGTCCTTGAAGACCTGAGCTCATAGCCAGCCAATCACAAATCACATGGATGGTCACATGGTTAGTAAGGTCCACTTGCTTTTGGAGGTGCTGGATATAGAATCAGTTCCTGACACGCCATCCCCTTAAGAAACTACATAGCAGCAGGAGGGTTCCTTCTAAACATCTCACCTACAACTTGACCACATGCAGATATGCTCCTGAAACATAGCATCAGCTTTAGACACAGGGTAGGGGTTTACAATGAGCAGTGGTTCAGGAAATCAGCAAGGTGTGCTTAAACAGAGTGTAAACATCATAAGAAGGACATTGAGGTCAATGTGGGACTCCAGCGCAGCAGGTGGAGGTTGAATAAGTGTAGTTAATACGGTCTGACTTTTCATTTTAACACCACCAGCTGACTTTGAATGTTTCAGAATCGGAGTCGCATCATGAAATCTCTCCTTCCATCCTTCTTGAGAATACCAGTGGTGTATTAGTGCATTGCGTCCAGTAGGTGGCAGAAGAGGCATGCTGGAAATGCTGTACACCCCTAGATTAATGCAGAATCATAGATACTATGCTATAAATAGCTGAATCTGTACTTTTATTAAGTACACAGTTGACCTTTACATTAGTCTGTTTATCTAAGCTGTCACAGGATTAGGGCAGGGAAGGCTTATATAAAGATACCACTGGTTATTAGTTCTGCTTTGGAATGTCATTACATGTAAGACAGCAAACCAAAATAGCATTTATGTACATTTATGTAGACTCGTACTATTCGTCTGCTTAGGCTCTTTCTAGTCATGGTTTAAGATCAATCGGTTGTATTTGCTTTGCCTTCAAGTTCTCTTTAAGTAACATTATTTTTAGCATTTGGTAACATTAACAAGCATTTATATGTAATAATAATAATAATAATAATAATAACTTTCATATTATTATTAAACCGTAAGTAATTTTAACAAAATGACAGATGTATTAATGGCCATTTGTTCAAATGTTAATGAAATGTGATTGACTTGTTCCATGACTAAATTAACAAAAATCTCATCTCAAGATGTAAATAATGGAGCATGCATGCTGAATTTTGTCACTTAACAACCACACACATGGTACATTATTTAAACAAAAAATACAAATAAATGCAAGTATTAATTACTTTGCTCATGTTACTCATGGCATATTAATGCTGTTCATGGTTTGTTCAAGGTAACTGATGTGAACTCGTGTTACATAATGTCAGTCAAGGGAACATTAATGTAAAATATTATTGATAAATGTAACTGCCGCTCAGAACTCCACTGTATCAGTGTCAAAAATTACACAAGGTTGGTCAGATCATTCTGGGGTATAAACAGAGCAGACAGAAGTGCAGGGCAAACCGGTTCATTTCCCCGGGGCACCACACCAGGGCATGCTTAGGTACATCTAGTGGGAAAATCTTTTCGATTTGTACCCAGATCTTGGCACTGCCCTGAGTTTACTGTTAACTGTGACGATAGACGTAGCATCAGGAGATAGGATGTTTTCGATTCCTACACTTGTAAAGAATAATCTGTGGTCAACAATGTCACAAGAGTGTTTGAATTGATGGGCTGAAATTTCAATTCAGCACCAAATCTGTCACAAATTGGATTACTCCGAGATAATATGAATGCAGGGGGCGGCATATTCCTATTTTGCCCAGAGCGCCTGATTGTCTGACCTCAGCCCTGGGTATAAAGACATTACAATCATGTGATCAACTGCAACTGCACAAACTCAACGGCATCTGAAACGCCCCTTGCCAGGTGTCCCCCCATTAGCATGTGTCCGGGACAGAACATCCCTGATTCGCCCTGGCCAAGCACAGAGGTAACCGATCTGGGTCTCCTCTATGTTCAGGCGGCTTGACCATGCCAAGAATCCAGCCGGGGGTGACATGAGGTCAGCGCTGGGCTTTACAGAAAGTACTGAACGTGGAGTTACAGACCACACAAGCTGACAGCCGGGTGTGTCTGTGTGAAACCATGCACTCTAATGAAGACCAGTGGCAGTCACTACTGGCACCTTGTAAACATCAAACCTACATCAATGACAAGCCAGCGGCAAAGAAAATCAGTTGTTTAAAAAGGAAAACACAGTGATGCACATCATGCAAACAGGCTTGTATCCTAGTAACTAATGAAGCTAATGAAGGTTCATCAGCAGTGCTTCTGAAGGCTGTTTAGACACTTGTAAGCGCGAGCATTGTTGCAGCAGCATGTTCATTAACACAAGCTTATTGCTCGTCATTCGAGCCCTCTCCACAACGCCGAGCTTGTTAATGAGACAAGAGGAGCTGAATAGACGCATTGAAGTGAGCCATATCTGTTTTTAATTTGAACGCACATGTGCCTTGAAATGTCCTCTGGCTGTCCCTTACAAGCGCACATCAATTTCTTGGCCAACTCTTTCAAGCGCATCTTGGTATCAGTAGATTCCTTTTTAGTTTCGCTTGACTCGGTTTCCCAAATATCAAGTAAATAACCATTTTCCCCATCCTCACCACTGGTGTCCTTCATTATTGTTTGGCCTTGCAATGGGTGCTTGACATGCTTATGAACTTTAGGATAAAGAATCCAGCTATTCTCATCTATGCTGCATGGCCACATATCAGATATGTTTCCAATTTGAGAGGTGAGAAGTAAGTGACTCAGGTCTGATTTGCAAAGACCGGATTTTTGTGTCCTGAAAAAAATGTCACATTAAGGCTTGAAGCCAGATTTGTTTCACTTTAACTTGGCAACCCTGACGTAACCATGGCAATCAGAACTACATCAGATAATAATCTATTGAGTCTACTGAGGAATAAACATGGCCAATGGCTTCTAGCTGGAAGAGAGTCGAAAAGGCAGAAACTGAAAAATAGATGGAGATGATGTTCTGGCATGACTAACTATAACCACAAGGGGGAGCATTGGTGCCAACAATTTCCAGGATCAAATATATATTTTGAGGAGGAAATTCAAGCCCATGTGCTTAAACTATGCTTGCAATCAGTCTATAAACAACATGGTTTTCTACAGCAACAACAACAACAACAACAACACCATTTCTGGGAGAGCTCTGACCAACTGGGTTAAAGCTCTGTGGCTGTAATCAGTTCCAGTACATCTTAAAATCCATTGAGATTTTGGGATAACGCTGTACACGCTCATAAAATAACAACTCAGATACTGCCTGCACACTATTTAAATTCACAGGAAAAATATGCCGATCTGTATCACAGATATGTTTTAGGGACATATCCAAATACAAATAGGTTATTTGGAATGAACAGATAATGGGTTCTAAATAGATACAAATACATATACGAATAGGAGGCACATTTTATTCTAGACAGCTTGCCAGAAAGGTTCATGGGCATCTGGCTGAGACTAGCGTTTCCTTGGGATCCCACAGGAAGCAACAAAAAAGTCATGCATGTGGGAGGCTTTTACTTTCATGCTGACAGCTATGAAGCTTGCAGGACAAAGCAGAAGACGTTCATCATCATATCAACATTTATCATTTATTCGTCTTTAGTAACAGCCTGGTCAGGGTTGTTTAAATGTTTCAATTTTGAGAGGTACAAGACAGAATTCACAGACCTTGCTGACAGTGCTGGCATTTCTACTACTGCTTTTTCCCCCTCAGTGTTTTCTGGTTTATCCCCCGCCCACTTTCGGTTTACTGATAGAGCACTAATACTGAACTGGAGCAATAAACAGATTCACACAGTGCCATTATGGCCCTGTTTACACTTGGTTTTAAAATGTGTCTTGAGCATTCAGGTCACAAATGGACTGCCGAGACATGTCACCGTTTGCACCTGTGTTTATCAGGCGTCTCCAGTTGACCTCTTTTGTTCAAATTTCGTTACTGCCTACATCATTTCCGCTAAAAGGTCAAAAGTCCCTATGTAAAATTATGAATTAAAACGTTAAACCTGCAACATACCTTCAATATTTTCTTGCACTCCAACCAGGTACATCGGTGCTCCTCTAAATGTTTTTCTAGCGTGTCGCACCGTTACCAAAACAACCACCGCGACAGCATTAACGACGTATTTTCCTGCGGACGCATCGGGACGCATTAGCGTTTGCACTGCAGAAAGGAATGTGGTTAAATGCGTCCCGGACCACCTCGGCAAGCGGTTTGAGCGAATGCGTGTTTTGAATGCGTCTTGGAGGTCGTTTACGCTTGTATTTAGCGCTGTCCAGTTGTGATCAGATCGCATTTCAATACCAAGTGTAAACGGGGTCAATGTTACCAACCTTAAGATGTAGACTGGACGGTCTTTGCTAAATTAAAAATATCTTTACATTTCAAACTGCAAAGGTAAAAGCTGTTGAGTCCAAGGGATGACCAGAGACAATTATAGCCACATACAGGTCATAGATGCAACCATACATGCAAATCAGATGAGAGGCACAGGCCAATTAATTCATGCATGGTCTCGACCCAAATTATACGCCACATGGCCAGTCTTATTAAACAAAAACATTAGATGAAGTGCAAGAGAAACAAGATTATTTGGCTCTATGGGCTTTGGTACAGAGTTTC
This sequence comes from Notoglanidium macrostoma, assembly GCA_030068235.1. Taxonomy (NCBI): domain Eukaryota; kingdom Metazoa; phylum Chordata; class Actinopteri; order Siluriformes; family Auchenoglanididae; genus Notoglanidium; species Notoglanidium macrostoma. The sequence goes on along the minus strand of JAQQZR010000006.1, from coordinate 3,894,465 downwards.
TCACTAGGATTTACAACAGATTTGTGGTTCCTTTACGGTTGTGGTTCCTCTACTGTGAATTCATCGGTCATTTCCATTCTGTAGTGAATCCATATTTTTTGGGGGAGTTCTTCCTCGTTTTTTTTTTAATTTTTTTAAATGTAGACCAAGTATGGTGTGTGATTTTGAAAAAAAAAAATTGTCAGGAAAATGGGGGTTGTGGGTGTGTGTATATAGATTTCCTGTACAGTATTTAAGCGTGAATGTTTCCACATATCTACATTAACAGAACAGGCATAGAACTTACTTTGCTTTGGCTCCAGCGTCCTCGTAGCCTTTGTTCGAGACGTCATCCAGACCTCCAATTAAATGCTTAAATGAACTGCAAAATTCAAAAAGAGTACACATGATTGCAGTTAAACTGCACAGAGCCCATTTTTCTGTTGCTTTGTCAAATTGTTTGCATAATTATGCAGCATACATGCAATCAGACACAAAACAAGTACATATTAATATTAGGCAAGGGTCTTTCAGTTCTCAGGCATTCCAGTCAATATGCCAAGTTATATCCGTTGATTGGTCAGGTGGTGTTGATTAATAGTCAGCTGGAGTTTCAAAGAAAACCATTGGTTTTATATTTAATACCTTCTTCCTAACATGTTAACATTTCTATACGGGGACAGCTTAAAAGTAGGTATAACTGCTAATAGTTTATTGTGAGGCAATAACTTTTTCATTCATTTTGTAACATTCTATCTTGAAACAGGAAGTCTTTGGATTTTTTTTTTTTTAACTGAATCATGTGCTTGGAAATATGATGCAGTTTTAGCTTTAAGGAATTAAGCTGTCGCTTGGATGCTCCACAACATTAAATGTAACATGTCAATCTTTAATAAATAAAATTGTAATCATTGGCAAGTTGTTGTGGTATTAGAGGAATAAAACAACTCGAGAAACGAATCCACAGGGTGGTAACGCCATCGCGTAACACTACCCTGTCTTACATTATTTTCCTGTTCCATAGCCATTTGACATGCTTTCTGTCTCTTTAAAGATCATCACGCAAGTGCAAGTGCACTATAGCCTGATGCTAAGCCAAGCCAGTCCATTAGGAAGCCTTGAACCAGTGCCCGAGGCAGTCTCTGGACCTACGGAGAAGATCTTGTGCTGCATATTGCCAATACCACTGCAGTACTACTAAAGAAGGGCAATGGATGCAATAAAAGCTTTCTAAAAAAGACAACATCTGATCTCAGCCTCTATTTTTGAGGGCACCAAAGGCTTCTTGGAATATAATTACTCAATCAGTTTTTTATTGTGCGCCATCATTATCATATTGTACATGACTTCCAGTCACATGAAAAGTAAAAGGGAATCATTTCTAACTGATTGGGTACAAAATCTTTTTTTTTTTTTTTTACTTTACTTTACTTGCGGGATTAAGATAGCGACCGAATAATGGAACGAAGGTCAACGACATGAGCTGCTTACTTAAATAAGTCCTCAAAATGATAACAAAATGAACCGCTATGGTGATTGAAAACAGTTCAACAGATAATCCGTCATTGCCCTTTCAGGAGCGGCGAGAGATTACGCCGAAGCAAAACCCTGCCGATAAATAGTGCCCATTTGTCTGTCAAGCTGAAAGTCTCCTTCATTTCCTTTTCTGCTCCAGCCATTCATCAGCATTTGAGAAGTCTCATACATCTGGAGGGTTTTTTTGTTTGTTTCTGCCATCTGTTCTACAGTGTGATGTGCGGCAGTGTAATCTTTGCCTGTAGTATGTTTTACTATTTTGAGTAAGGATATCATGTCAGTCAGGTGCACATACACCATATGTAATGTAAAGTAACAGAGTATATATCAGTAATATGGGTCATCGCACAGGCATCGTCTCTCTCACATCACCTCCCAACATGTGTTTAGGTCTGCATGTGTGTGGCCAAAGCTTTCAGGCTGTCTTAAACTACTGCACATCAATTCCTGGTCATGGAAAGAGTTTTGAATGTTGTTGTATAGGTACAATGACAAAGTCAAAGTCAATAAAGGTATGTTCATTCTTCCCATGGGCAGTTCAAAACTAGTATGTGTCATATGATCCAAGACTGTGGCGATTATTATAATAATTATTGGTTATTATAAAATTGGTTAAAAGGCCATAACATGCCATACACTTTTCAATTATTTTCAATTTTTCCCCTGAGATGCTTTTATTAAGTTTGCAATTAAGAAAAAATACTTAGTTTTATTTTTTAAAATCACCTTGATTTTTCTGCTGCGCTGTGCCTTTAAATCAAAATATGTAAATAGATTCACTCTGATTGGCTAACATTCAACTCCGTCATCCTCGCCCATGAGTTCCGCTAGCTAGTCAGAGAGTGAAGCCTTTTACATGTTTAAATTATAAAGGGTACATCCCTAAAATCAGCCAGTTTTATCCTAAGGGGTTTTTATACCATGCTAAAACGGCATGAGGGAAAAGAACCAAGGTGGGGTTGTTTTTCCAATAAAAAAAAAAACCAAACAAACAAAAAAAAACAAAACTGAAAAGTATGACTCGTGTCTTCTTTAAAAAGGAAAATCTTCAGGATAGGGGGTTCTGGTTTCTTGGTAAAATGACAAGAAGTGTATTTTGTAATGTAACTGTAACTCTAAACGGTTAAAAAGCATGATAAATTAAATCATTGTCAAATTGAGATAGCATTACAGGACAAGCTGTTAAGGGAAAATAATACTAATGCTTTGTGACAGGACGTCTCACACCACCCCGGTGTGGATTATTCTCCTATAGCACACACTGTTGTATTTTATTCTTTCCTTAATTCACTCTTGCCCTAAGATCGGGACAGATTAAGCCTCAGCGTTTGCGAGTAAAGGTTTATCAGTACCAGAAATTCCATAACTTTCTCGACAATATGTTTTACACAACTGTTTATAAGTAATGTGACATTTTATAAGCTCGGCAGGTTCTGGTTGCTGACTTCACGTTATACTCATAGTAAAAGCATCCCTGTAGAGTAATATAAACGTCTCTCAATGGAGGTAAGAATCATGAAGCATGAAGCCCACTGACTATTCATCTTTCTGAGATATTTTATAGTTTATATAGAAAACAATAAGCTGGTTCAGACAGGCTCTATGAGCACTAGATGCCAGACTTGAGAACTGGCCTTATAGAAGTGTGACTGTGGGCTATGCGAGTGCTCAGTAGACATGTACAGACTCAACATCTCTCAGACTTCCCACAGATCTGACTTCAGACTAGACCAGACCAATTCCACTCACATTGCGTAACCACCTCAGGGCTAAAATGCCAGCATGGATATCCAGCGTCCAAAACAAGAGAATTTTAATAGCCGGTGGGAGCACATTCATCGCTGTTCTCCTGCCGAGCATGCTCCTTGTGGGTGGTAGGGTTGTGTATTTTTAGCAGCACACACCTCAGAGCTCAGTAGAGTCAGACACACTGAGGACATCTTTGTGTCCCTGGAGATCCAAGACCGGAGAACCATGATGTGTGAGGTATTTCACCAAGAGAGGCTGTTCTCGCACATGCAGCAGGACACTTCTCCTGTGTTTTTAGTATCTGTAGTTTGGCCTTTGTGCTTTGTGTCCCATGGGAATGTAAGATGTTAATAAAACTTCATGACGGAACGGAAGACTAACAAAGTCGGCGCGGCATTGAGAACACAGACGCAAAGACGCTGAGAGACGAACAGATGTAACTCACTCTCTGTCGATCACCAGGCAGGTGACAGCCTCAGCAGCGATGACGTTGGCCGTCCTAATGTCTTCTCTGCGGAAACATAAAATGACAACACATATCAGTCACACGCCTTCAAATCCGTTCGACACTCACATGTGGATAGCACTTCATTAGGGCGTACGGAAAACGTGGTCATGTGATCCTGCCTGGGATTCAAAAATTGGTAAACAATAAGAAATATAGGTAAATGATGGCAAAATTCATCAAATGGAGATTTTTAATTCATACACAACGATTCAAACCAAAAAGGAATTTAGATGAACTTGACTAGATCAAATATTAATTTGCTAGAAAATAATGGCAATTGAGAAAGTGCTACTTTTTATATCCAAAAAAAACCATAAACTGTGTTAAGGTAATTATATATGAATTAAGAGTTATTACCCAACATAATATAATTGGGAAGTAAATCTAGCATACTCTGAATGCACACACAGACTCTAGCAGCAGTATCTATGAAATTACTCCGTATAGCTCGCCTCTGTGTCACTGAAGTCCTCCTCGCTGCAGGAGCTGAGCTCAGATTTAAAAGACAGAAGCAGACCTTTCACATCCTCCATCACTGAAAAGTCATGTGGCATTGCGCTTGAGTGCAGCACAATTTCTAACTCTGTGTTAAGGGAAACATACAGAGAGGAGGAGATCTGGAACGTTCTGCCCTCAGTGATCGCTTCCAGCAGCTGCACTCTGCTAAAGCACTGAATACAGGTGTCCATGAAGGTCACACACACACACACACACACACACACACACACACACACACACACACACACACACACACACACACACACACA